>CAMZMU010000043.1:26642960-26885761 GCA_947311845.1 Poa pratensis
CCGTCGGTCCGTGCCGGTGCACGAGGTCACCGCCGTCGTGCGCGTGGTCACCGCGCCTAGCACGCCGGTCTTGGCCTTGTAGCGGTCAAACCTCGCCGTTGACCTCCGCGTTGATGTGGACGCCAGCGTGTCCATGGGCCCCACTGGTCAGTGGCACAGGCTAGCCCAGCCTCGGTGAAAAACGTTTCGTTTAGATTTCTGGAAATTAAAAGAAAAGGCAGAAATCTGGATAAAACTTGTAAAATTCATATCTCCTGAAATATTTGTCCAAAAATTGCAAATAAGATATCAAAATGATCAGGAGAAATAACTTTACCTGTTAACATCATTTCCATGTTCAACTAAATAATATAATTAGCTGTTTGTTGAACTTTATGAAAATGGCAGAAAAGAAATACTTTTGGAAAAATTCATAACTTAAAAGTAATGATCCAAAAATTAAGTTTGACCAATCAAAATGTTCAGCAATTAATATACCTCATGTTTCACCATTTTTCCAAAGATGGATAATTAGTTTGAATGATGTTTAAGTGAATTTGCTAAAATGGCAGATTTAAAAGGGATTTTACAAATGCAGTAACTTTTTATTGGTGTATCAGAAAAATGTGTTTAATATATCAAAATGCTCAGAAAAATGTGAACTATCCAGTAGCATCACTATCATGCATATTTGATCACAATTACAGTACTGCACTTTTTAGAAGTTAGGAAAATCATTAAGTTAAATGTGGGGTTATCTTCTTCTCTAGTTGAAATAATTATTTTTGCACCACATTTAAATTGCTAGATAGTTTTATAGTAATTTCAGTGCCTTAAATTGTCATGCCATCATGTGTCTGTGCATTGCACTTGTTATGCATATGTGGTTATTGATTGTTACTTTCCGTTGTTTTTATGCATCGATAGATCAAGCAGTCGGGGTTCCACCGCAATACCCCGACCACCCGTATTACTAGCCTGCTGAACAAGGCAAGTGTAATCCCCCCTCTAAGCATGTCTCCTCCTATGTTTTCCGCAAATATTTTCTCCACTATATTAATGCATGCGGTGCCAAATGTCAATTTTGTTGGATTAGAGTATCTTATTAGTTGCATTATGTTTCCGATGCCATTACCTTTTTCCCTCCTAATATCCATAGGATTGATGTGTTGGCCTGAGTTAATTATATCTGCTATGTGTATGCTTAGCCATACTTAGTTAAATGCTTAGTTGTCTGGTGGATATTTCATTGTTGGAACAGTTGATGGAATGTCCGGATGATGGTGGAGATTTGTGGTGACATATATTAACATGCTTAAAGGCAGGGATGAGAGGCCACTTTGGTGGTGGTATGTTGTCTCGTTCTCACCGCCTAGGTGCGAGTGCTCGCCTTCGAGCCAAGACTGAGCGTGCTTCCATCGGTGGGCCTATGGGATCCCTATCGACTAACTAACTTGTGAGGGGCTAGCCAAGGGTCCTCTAGTTTGAGCTCACCATTTGCGCGTGTGTGAAGATGGTGGCCAGGACTGGGATGAGGATGGTGGTGTTTAGGATGCGGCCGCGGGGCAGGGTGGAGGCACTGAACCTGTCCTTCCACCACTGATGATCCATGGGTTAGTCTCATGCGAGGTAAAGGTTGTAACCGCTCCCACTCAGTCGGCTTTCCCCGGAAGAGAGCTAATTACATAGGCAATGAGCCGGACGGTACTGATGGTTAAAAATAGTACACCCCTGCAGGGTTAAATCTTTTCGAAAAGCCGTGTCCGCGGTTATGGACGACTTGGTGCCGGATTTAGAGATCATAGAAAACTTGAACCGGATGATTAAAACTTGACTTCAAGAATACAAGGTTTACTTCCTCGAGGGTGATTCGGGGAGGTGCCTTTGTAGACAGGCGCAGTGGTTGATGGTGGATGTTGATGAAGATGATCAGAAGAAAAGAGTTAACTTTTTATCCCCTTTGAAAATATTCTGATTAGTCGATGCCATGGAGTTATGTCTTTTATAAAGAAAACCAGCTTTATGTAAAACAGCCATAAAACTTTGTGAGCCAATCATCAAGCTAGTAGCTCTAGTAATCTTGTAGAGTTCGTCGAAATCAACCTTGTTTTGTTGCTTCTTTCAGTTGAGGACTTCACCGACACTGAAGCTGGGTTCTATGTGGACGTCGACGAGTAGTCTGGGGTTCCCAGGTTGCAGCTTGGGACGTCTCGAAACAGCTGGCGCTAGGAATGTTTATCTGTAGGCCTCTTAGGCTATAATTTGGATCTTGTTGTTTAGAACAACTTAATTCGCTTTCGCATGATGTACTGTTGGGTCTGTGACATCTGGTTGTAATATTTGCTATCTTTCTCTATTATAAGAGTTGAACTATAATGCTTTGAGTTGTAGAGTCTGTGATGTGCCAGTTGTTCCACAAGTCTTGATGTCTCTATTATGCAATGATAGTTGTGCCTGCGTTATGGCATTAATCGGGGTGTTGCGTTGCCGATGATCCATTCCGAGCAACACCTGCCAAAGGGTTTGGCCTGGGAGTGGTAACCCAGTAACCTCCGATTGTATCGCATGACCGGTGACACACAGCATCTTTGTATAGTTCTGCGGTCGGGGCGTTACAATCGGAACACCCAGACTCAGTCGTTTTCAGAAATCATGACGAGCTGGTGGAAATGAATGACGAAATCAGCATAAATTATATTGATTCGGGAGAGTTATATAACAGAAAGACTACTATTGTCGACATATATTTTGCCTCAAAAATTGCTTCCATTGAACTGGATCCAGAAGGTAAGTCCATGGCAGAGTGCCAGAAGCACTCAGAATGGGTTAAATGGAAAGAAGTAATTGAGGTTGAATTGCGCTCGCTTTATCGGAGGAATGTGTTCGGCCCTGTAGTATGAACTCCTCCAGGAGTTACCCCTGTTGGATACAAATGGGGTTTCGTTCGAAAAAGGAATGAAAATAACCAGGTAGTGAGATATAAAGCGAGGCTGGTAGCACAAGGTTTTTCGCAGAGACCAGGCATCGATTACGATGAAACATACTCTCCTGTGATGAGTGGCATCACGTTCCGATATTTGATATCTCTGGCAGCTAGCCTCAAATGAAAATGCAGTTGATGGATGTGGTGACCGCATACTTATTGTAGCTGACCAGCACTTAAAATCGGCAAGATCCCTGTGTATAGTGCAAATCCCTGGATCGAATCGTATGCACACACAATTTAAGACGAATATCACAACATTGTATCAATTATTACACACTGATGCAGTACTTAGGAAAATATTCGTTACAAATTGCATAGCTCGAAGCTA
Source organism: Poa pratensis (assembly GCA_947311845.1). Taxonomy (NCBI): domain Eukaryota; kingdom Viridiplantae; phylum Streptophyta; class Magnoliopsida; order Poales; family Poaceae; genus Poa; species Poa pratensis. The sequence goes on from CAMZMU010000043.1 coordinate 26,646,254, forward strand.
GCTTGAAAGAGTAAAGCTGCGGAAAACATTATTCTTCATGGAGTCTCCATCATCTTCATGCAGCCACAGGCGAACATGTTGGTTGCAGACTCAAAACCCTTAAACGAAACCTCACTCATCGTCGAAACAACCTGCAACAGGAAAAATGTTGCAACAAGGTGGGTCAGAACCATATAAAATGGAACTGGCAAGTGACACTCTGTGGACACTTAGTGGAATAACTCTAATAACCTATATGCATATTTAGGCTGGTGGAGTTCAAAGGCTATTTTGTAGAAAGCCAACTTTTTCCTATCTCTTTTGAAAACTCTTTTCCTCTAGTCGAGACGAGTATGGCATGAAAACCATAGTCTCATCTACCCTTGTTCACCCTTCACTTGGAGTAACTTCTAGTCAAGCCGGGATGAGTCCACGCAACTTATTCGATCAAGACAGAGCCCATATGACCAATGGCTGCACTGGAAGCAATCTTCACTTGGAGTAACTTCAAATCCCTTTGTCCCTGGGTGGCTTTCAGCAAATGTGATTCATCCTCCCAAGTTAGGGAACCACGTATGGTTCATACTCCCAAATTGGGGAATCACCCTCTTCTGCAATTCATCCTCCCAAGTTAGGGAACCACGTATGGTCCATACTCCTAAATGGAGAATTGCTTTATTCCAACCACCCACCCAGGTAGTTTATTAACTTAGTAGCTTTTAGCTTTTCATAAAACAACATTTAGCATAGCACTTCAATAATTCTATCAAGTTATAATAGGATTCTATACCAACTAGTATAGGGGTGCTACTCTAAACAGTTTAGCATAGCAATACTAATAACACCTAAACATGCTTAAGAAAATACTCTAACATGCATATAGAAAAAATAGTAGGAATCTTATGAATGTCCCACTTGCCTTGGCAGGAGTTGCAGGAACAACAATCGCAAACGTTCTCCGGACTCTCCGAATAATCTAAACAATTCACACAAGGCAAGTATAAATAAGCAAACAATATAGCAAACAATATTAAATGATATGCATGGAATGCATTTTAAAATCTCTAAATATATTCCCAACTATATTTTCTGTTTTTGAAATATGCATGATGTCATAAGACACAAAAAATGCATTTTAAAATAATTAAAAGCATTTTCTAATCCCAAAAATAGGCATACAAACAAATATTTAAAATAGAGCCACTAAATATTTTTATAAAAACAGGGTGGGCTCAACTGGACAGAGGGCTTCTAAACTAACCTACTACAATTGGATTTACTCAAAAAGCTATTTTTAAACTAAAGTTATGTCAATAATACTCAAACTTCACATTTGAAATTTGAATAAACCTAAGTTTTACAAAACATAAAACTAATATAGCCAAAAGATTCTACGAGTTATAAGGATTTCAAATATATAAAAATATTTGAATTTGGCTAAACAGAGAAAAAGATATAATAGATCTAAGATGCAGGGGCTTTTCTGCAAAACTGCCAATTAAATCTAAATAGGAAAATTCACAGAAAATTCCTGCGCCATGTGGATCTGACGGGGCGCTGACTGGCTATTGACTGGGCAGTGACGTGGCGTGTTGTGATTGGCTGTACTGGTTCGGTTAAGTGATCTAATCTAGGCCACTAGATCTAGATCTAACGGCCCAGGTCGAATTGACCAAAACCGAGCGGCGCGGCCGGCCGGAGATGCTCCGGTGAGCTGACCCGTGGCAGCGCCATGGCGGGCCTCGCGCGTTCCGGTGAACAGAGAAGGACAGGGAGGGGGCTTTCGTTACCAAGGGAGGAAGGACGTCGAGGCGAGCACGATGGCGAGGTAGGCGACGTCGGGATGCTCCGGTGCTCCTCCAATTCCTCGCTGGCATTGGCTCCCGCGGCGGTGGTCGTCGGTCGAGGCCGGATGCATCGATCTGGGGACGGAAAAAAATACCACACCGTGTCAAAACGATGCGCAAGACAAAACTAAAGAGAAAGGGAGGGATAGGAGGGCTCGGGGTCGACGCAATCCACCGGAGTTGAAGAAACTCGACGGCGGCAGTGGCGGTGCTTCGAGCTCGATTGCGAGCAGCCTGGGGGCTCTCGGGTTGTTGTTATTGGAGCACAAGCGATAGGAGGGAGTGGGGTTTATATAGAGGGCAACGGCGAGTTGAATGGGGGAGTAAATCGCCGGTAATAAATCGGATTGATTCGGCGGTTTTTGAACGCGTCGAGGGCGTGATTTGAGGAAGAAATTCGACATCTTTAGCGCGTTTTGGAGGGGGATTTTGGGGGCAACGGATGGAGGAGATCGAGGGCTTTTATTGGAAAGAACGGCACCTAATTTGGTGCTTTAAATCGCCGGGAATCAATTCGAGAAGAAACGGGCAACTGTGAGCTGTTTGTGCGTGATTTCTGTTCCCAGAGGTTGAAGACGACGATGACGTCAGCGATGATGTCATCAATTTTTTTTTCTGGTGTTTCTTATTTCTTTCATAACTTTTGTTTCAAGTGTCCAAATCAACTCAAACCAGTTTCTAAAAATTTGTAAAAACAATATCTGTCATTTAAAATATTCAAACATACTTTTCCAAAATATTTCAAAATTACAAATTTAAAATATTTCATAATTTCTTAATTGACACTTTATGTCAAATTTGAAATAGGGTTTTAAATAAAATCATTTGTCGCTTATTAAAATCAAATAAAATACCACAAATGTAGATATTGAAAAATAGCTATTTTAAACTTATTTTTTTAATTAAAAATAATCAAATCAAAACAAAATTATTAATATAGAATAGTTATAATCATAGAACTCAAAAATATTATATAGAGCATAATATGCCCTTTTATGACATTTTCTCAAATATGTTTTCAAATGGAAATAGCATTCCAACTTTTGAAATTTCAAATGCAAACAAGACAAGAAAAACATGAATGCATGCATGATTTTGAATTTTCAAATCAAAATATATATAGTTTTCAAAAAGTTTTTGATTTTTCTGAAATTTCAACATTTTGAAATTTTTGGAATGTTACAGACTACCACCCTTAAAAGGAATCTCGTCCCCGAGATTCGAAAAGTCTAGAAAGAATGGGTTTGAAAACTCTGGGTTTTGACAATTGTTGGCTACCACCCTTAAAAGAGGTTTTTGTTGGTAGTTAAATTTAAAACCGGATACTTGATTTAGAACGTACCATTCACCATACCAGGCTCATTGTAGGTTCCTTCCATATGGACATGGTTCACATATCCATTATCGAAAGGATTGGGCTTGGCAGCTTCCTCAGTCTTCTTTTCAGGGCAGTCGCTGGAATAGTGCCCCATCTTATTGCACTTATAGCACTTTATGTGACTAAGGTCCTTCTTACCTGCATGGTGATGGTGATTCTGACCATCGTAGTTCCCGTTGTTGTGTCCGTTGTGATTATTGTTCTTGATTTCACCATTTCCACCATTGCTTCCACCATTATGATTATGGCCATTGTGATTATGGCCATTCCCATACTTGTGGTTGGGGTACCCACCATTGTTCTCATGATAATGTGGCTTCTTCTGAACAGCTTCTGAGTTGTACTTGCTTCCACTGTGCTTCCTCTTCCTGTTCTCTGCCTTATTGATGCTATCCTCCAGTATGATTGCTTGGTCCAGGAGGGCCTGATAGTTTGGGGCGATGCGATTGTCAAAGGAATTTTCAGCTCGTCACACAGCCCTTTGAGGAATTTTTCCTTCCTCTTGCCATCAGTGTCAATGTCTTCAGGAGTATAACGGGACAATGCATGGAAGTCATCCATATACTCCTTAAGTGCCCTGTTTCCCTGCCGCAGGTTTCAGAACTCCTCTTTCTTTAGGCTCATAATGCCGGAAGAGATATGGGCATTACGAAAGCCTTCCTCGAATGCTTCCCAAGTTAATCCTTCCAGAGGATGGGAGACTTGGTACGTTTCCCACCATTGAGCTGCTGGTCCCTCCAAGTTACTCACAAGTTACTAGATCCTTGTGCACAGAGCGCAACCAATCATCTGCCACAATAGGCTCAGCTGCAGTGGAGAACTTGTTAGGCCTGAGCCTCAGAAATCTTGCAAGTCTGTCCACTGGGGGAGGTGGTGGTGGTGGCGGTGGTGAAGGTGGCGGTGGCGGCCCATTCTGATTGGCCATGAATTGGGCCATCATAGTCATTAGCTGAGTCTGCGCTGCAATCATCTGTTGAAGCATTGCATCGGTGTTGTTGTTGTTGTTCTCAGGATCACGTCGGGGAGGCATCTGTGGTTTTTAGCATAGATGAGCAAAAGATGGACAGATCTAGGGGAAAAATCATCTGTTGAAGCAATTAACACAATTAACCAAAATCGTTCAATTCCAAAACATCTTTTGAGAAAACCGAAGTAATCGTTTTGCGACGAAGCACACCAAGGTTATGGAAAGACAAATACGATAGTACTGCCATACCACAATTTGATAGGTCAATACACCATCGAGATCTCGTTATTCTAATAAATAGGTGGTCTAGTCTATCTCCTTCTTGAGTGCATCGAGTTCCTCCTCTATTCGCTTGAGTTCATTAAGGTGCTTCTGAGTGTTGTGAAGTCTAAATCGAAGTCTTTCTCCAAGGTACTCGATGGCCTCCCATGCTGCACTTCTTGCTGAATCAAAGAATGATGTTTGAAGTATTGGGTTGGTGAACATGCAGCAACCTTTGGTCTTGTGGTCATCGTCTTTTCTCTTGTATATATGAAGTTGCACCCACCAGTATTCTTGACCTTCATCCATGAAAGGAAATCCTTTGTATATTGCTTCTCCTTCAAATCCCAAGCTCTTCATGTTAATTATCTTTAAGTGCTCTTGGAAACTCGGTCTCACATTGTAGAGTCATGGTTATCACTGGTCCTTTGTTGATGGCTGCACTTGAAGCAATCTTCACTTGGAGTAACTTCAAATCCCTTTGTCCCTGGGTGGCTTTCCGCAAATGTGATTCATCCTCCCAAGTTAGGGAACCACGTATGGTTCATACTCCCAAATTGGGGAATCACCCTCTTCTGCAATTCATCCTCCCAAGTTAGGGAACCACGTATGGTCCATACTCCTAAATGGGGAATTGCTTTATTCCAACCACCCACCCAGGTAGTTTATTAACTTAGTAGCTTTTAGCTTTTCATAAAACAACATTTAGCATAGCACTTCAATAATTCTATCAAGTTATAATAGGATTCTATACCAACTAGTATAGGGGTGCTACTCTAAACAGTTTAGCATAGCAATACTAATAACACCTAAACATGCTTAAGAAAATACTCTAACATGCATATAGAAAAAATAGTAGGAATCTTATGAATGTGCCACTTGCCTTGGCAGGAGTTGCAGGAACAACAATCGCAAACGTTCTCCGGACTCTCCGAATAATCTAAACAATTCACACAAGGCAAGTATAAATAAGCAAACAATATAGCAAACAAAATTAAATGATATGCATGGAATGCATTTTAAAATCTCTAAATATATTCCCAACTATATTTTCTGTTTTTGAAATATGCATGATGTCATAAGACACAAAAAATGCATTTTAAAATAATTAAAAGCATTTTCTAATCCCAAAAATAGGCATACACACAAATATTTAAAACAGAGCCACTAAATATTTTTATAAAAACAGGGAGGGCTCAACTGGACAGAGGGCTTCTAAACTAACCTACTACAATTGGATTTACTCAAAAAGCTATTTTTAAACTAAAGTTATGTCAATAATACTCAATCTTCACATTTGAAATTTGAATAAATCTAAGTTTTACAAAACATAAAACTAATACAGCCAAAAGATTCTACGGGTTATAAGGATTTCAAATATATAAACATATTTGAATTTGGCTCAATAGAGAAAAACATATAATAGATCTAAGATACAGGGGCTTTCTGTAAAACTGCCAATTCAAATATATAATAGATCTGACGAGGCGCTGACTGGCTACTGACTGGGCAGTGACATGGCGTGCTGTGATTGGCTGGTACCGGTTCGGTTAAGTGATCTAATCTAGGCCACTAGATCTAGGTCTAACGGCCCAAGTCAAATTGACCAAAACCGAGCGGCGCGGCCGGCCGGAGATGCTCCGGTGACCTGACCCGTGGCGGCGCCATGGCGGGCATCGTGTGTTCCGGCGATAATAGAAGGACATGGAGGGGGCTTTCATTACTGATGTATGTAAATGCATACATGAACTTTGCATTATTTTACTTATATTCCAGTCATATTTGCATCATATAAAGGTTATATCACTGTTTTATAATGATTTTGGGAATATTTGGTATGTTTCCTATTTTTATGGAATTAACCCTGCACAGTCAGAAAACCCTGTTTTTTTTTAATGTTTCAGGGACCCAAACGACGTCCGAATGACCTTATATTTTACGGGGATCATTTTTTGGAAGGAACAAAGCGTAGGAGCCCAGGAAACGCACGAAAGGAAGTCGGAGGCTAGAGTTGAGTGGGCCCACGCGGCCAGGTACCTGGGCCGCGTGGGACCCCCTCTTTTGGGCCTCGGAGCTCCGTTGTCGTCGATCTTTCCTCCACCGACTCCGTTTTGACCTAAAACCGACTATAAAAATAGCCCCCCGACGTTCTCTGGAGGGAGCGCCGCAGAAACACAGAAACAGAGACCTGGAGCTGCAGATTGGAGGGGGGAAAACTCTGGCGGGGTGCTGCCGGCGTGGTCTCCATCTTCTCCAACAACTTCTCCACCGTCTCCATGATGAAGAGGGAGTAGTCCTCCTCTGGACTATGGGTTTGTGGAAGTAACTTATGTATCTCTCTCTCTCTTGAGCTTCACTAATTAGTACCGTATGAGCTGCTGAACATGATTACGGTCATCTATGTAATACCTTTGTGGTGGATCTTTTTATGAGTTAATATATGTTTGAGATTGCAATGGTTTTGTTTCAGTTATGAAAGTAGATGCATATTATGTACCTCGTTCTTATTTACTTGTCATGATCAAGCATGTTTATGAGAGCGTGTGAGGGGGAACGTGTGCATTAGTTGGAGTAACGGGGGGTGGCTAGTGCAGTGAACGTGAGAGAAAGTTCTGCGATCCACTTGGGTGTTTTACCTTACTTTGTTGTCTCACTAGGGATAAAAAGAAATACCATGCTACCGGAGGTGTGGGTGTGACCATTGCCACTTCCTCCATGACTAGATCTGGCATGTTCTTATTTTAACTTCATGTCATGATACTTATTGCTATGCTCTGATTTATCTTAATTACTGAGGTGTTTTGATTTAGTTCGCATCTTGGTGGAGTATAAGAGAGACTAATAACCAAAAGGTCTCTATGTTAGGACGTGATGCCCATATAATTATAACTTGTCATTAAACTGTTGTGTTGCAATCTCATATGTCAACTCTAGTGTTCCATTGTCTACCACTTTATTAAAGAGAGAGTACATTTGTGAAACCATGAACCCCGGTCCATTTTTAATCATAAGAAACACCTTTCCAACAACTTTTACCACTTTTCCATTTTCTGCCATTTAAAAATCCGAAAATACAAAAACACTTTTCCATCTTGCATTCATCATATAAAACCCAAAAATATCATTTATCATTGCTACCACCATCCTTGCATATTTATTTACCACCATTGCATATTTATTTCTTGTTTGCATTGCATATTATCTTGATATCATTCTCACACCTTGTGCTTGACAACCACTAGGTGAGGTTGAGGACCAAAACATTTACTTTGTTTTGTAGGTAACCAAAAGAAATATAGGAAAGATAAATCTTCACTACTGATTCCCCGAGAGTTCGATATTAAACCCTCGAGTCACCCCTCGTGGGGAAAACACGTCTTCCACTTACTACACACTCTGCACTTGGAGTCTCAACCTAACCCATTTACTTTTCACGCAGGTAACTACGTGAAGGGCCATCAAGACTGTTTTCTGGCGCCGTTGCCGGGGAATCATTGCTGAAAGGTTTATCCAAGGGTCCCCTGCACTAGCTCTATTTTCTGGCGCCGGTTTATCCAAGGATATCTCACCAAGTCAACTTCATCACCAACTTGTGCTAACACCTAAGCTTGGGGAGGTTGCACCTACGTGAGCATCATCTTATCCATCTTTACCTTCAAAGCAATTTATCTTGTTTTGGCATTGTCTTGCATTTTTAAGTTCGGTTTGCATATTTATTTTCAGTTTTGCATTTTGTGTTGCATTTGTTATTTCGGTTTGCATTTTTAGTATCATTTTATTTTCAGTTTTTCATCTAAAAACATAAAACCCATAAAATTAGTGTGTTTTTAATATGTGTGTTAAAGTATGGAGAAACTTTCTGGAATCTCTATACCTAATGGTTATGTTAAAACTATGGAAGCCTACTTTGAATATGAATCGACCGAAGAAGGAAAAAGAATGCGTAAATTGCTTGAAGCTCTTCACAGAATGGCTATTCAGTTTTGTGAGTTACATGGTATAACTTGTTGCAATAGAAGAGTTGTTAAACATTCCCACTATCAATGCAAATATAATAGTGATCCTATAATTTCTTGTTATCGTAAAGATAAATTTTCATGCCCTGATATAGAACAAGTTGAGAAATATATTGCTTATGTTGGAGCCCATGAGATAGACTCTCTTATTGATAAATTTCTTGCAACTAGTCATGAAGCTCGTGTAATGAAAGGACAAATTTCTATTATTCTCCAACTTTGCAAAAAGAATTTAGTGATAATGTTTATGTTAAAGAAAGAATTCTTGCTTCCATGGAAAGTACTAATATTTTGCAGGAAGAGGATGATGAAAACATAAGCTTGGAAGAGGAAGAATGTGAAGAGGAGATTGAAATGGATATGTTCCAACCTAAGCTTGGGGAAGAGTTGGATCTCCCAACTTCACCATCAACATTTGATAGTAGCACTCAAACTCAAAAATCTTTTGTTATTTATGAGAACCCATGTTATGATGAGTGTCAAACTGAAAATTCTATGGTCCTATATGATAACCCATGCTATTATGATGAAACTAATAATGCTCCTTTACTTTTTAATGCTACTAGTGAACTTATTGATGATAATGAGGAGTGTTGCTTAAATATGCTATATGATAATGCTTTAGATGATGGTCCTATGCTTATTGATAATCCTCATGTTTAGAAGTTGTTACAAATTTATGTGAGGATAAAAATGATATACTTGCTGTTTGTGATAGTGCTCTTACTCATGAGAGTCCTACTTTGTTCTTGAACTCTCCTACTTACACCATAGAGGAGAAATTTGCTTATGTTGAGAAATACTTATGTGGTTTGCAATTATCTTTAGTTCCAAATATTTGTTGCAACCATGATATTAAACTTGATATTGATCTTAATAACTATTTTGAAAGAGGGAAGCATGCTAATGAATTCCAAAATAAATTTAATGATCCTCTTTATGTGCCTAAATTATCTAAGTTGAATGATTCTTGTGGTTATATGGTTGAATTTTTCTACTACTTGCAACTATTATGAAAGAGGAGGTGATAAGAACCCTCTTTATGCTACTAATAATTATATGCAAGCAAATACTATTAATATGCATTGGAAATTTATATTTATTGTGATTCATTCATATACAAAATGCCAATGCATAGAAAGAAAGTTAGACTTCGTTGTTATTACTTTTGTGTTTTGTTTTTCTCTACTAGGTTTCAACTTGACTATTATTTTGATTGGTTGAGAGCACCATGGGATCCTGGTATTTGCATGAACACTTCCCAAGGAAGAGGGACACACCAAAATATAAGCTCCCTCATGAGCTTCAACCTCATATCACCAAGTAAGAAGCCTAGCTACATGGCTATAAAGAAAGCGCTTTACGGGAGGCAACCCGGTTGTTTTTATTTGTGATTTTCTTTGTGTCCTCTTGCTGTAACAAGAGATTTAGTTTTAGTTTTGTTTCTGGAATTTTTAATAAAGTGCCAAGTTTTACTATTTTGGTTTGAAAAAGTTGCTATAGCGTTCGGAGATTTTATTCCTGCACGAATCTGTGCACGGTATGATTTTTAATTCTTATTCTGTAACTCCGAATGAGCTCATATTTGAACTGTAGTTGCAACTTTTCATCCTCTGTATGCATGAATTTTTCGGAATTTTTCGACAAAGTTTAGTAGGGTAGAAAAATACGTTTTCTGCTGCTGTTTTTCTGGACAGATTCTGTCCCATTTTGTTTGATGCATGCTTTGAACTTTTAACTTGAATCTTTTTGATCCAATTGAGTTTATGAGTAGGCATACAACATTATACACTTTCTGGACATTCATATGAATTTTTGTCTAAGGATTATATGCAGCAAGAAATCTATTTGTTTATCACTACTAATGCACCCCACAGAAAAAAAATGGGAGAAACGGTGTTTTGAAGTTTTTTCACAGGGATTAGAGGAGATGCACCAAGAGCTATCCAAGGATGGTGAAGACCATAAGCTTGGGGATGTGAAGACAACCCCACTGGACCTACACACTCTCGGTTTGCACACGTCTAACTTCTGTTTTTCGATCGAAACACTTTATCGCATAAACTTGGAGCGTCTTTTTGTTTGTTTTGGTTTGATTTTTATTTTGTGAGACCACCACACTATCATTTATATATGAGAGAGCTACTGGAAATTTGGGTTGATTTATGTTGGATGCTATTATTAGATTGGGAAAAGGGATGTTGGAGTTGATTTTAAAAGATACATATAGTTGCATGATTCATGAGCTTGTTAATGAGTAATAATTTGCAAGTATTTTATCAAGAGCTATCTTTTATTCATGTTTTGATGCTGAATGTTATTTACTTTGTTTAACATGGATTAGTTAGTTCTATGGACACTCATGCATGCATTTAGATGGTCAACTTTCTCCCTCTTGCTAGCCCAAAAATTCCAACAAGTAAAAACTTGTTTCCAACACCTTCAACCAAAGTTTTTCCAGTGAGTCCACCATATCTACCTATTAGCTTTATGCTATTCCGAGTATGTTTATCATGATATTTTTGTTATCTATACCTCTGAATGAAAATGCTTATGTTGTTGATTGTTATGGGAAAAGTTGGTTATAGAGCTCTCTCGAACTTGATGCACACTTTACTTTCATTGCATAATAAAACATGACCCATTGTGATTAAAATTATGATGTTGTGGGCTTGACAAATGTCTTTGGTTGAGAGTTAGCTCATATGTGCTGTCACATGGCAAGCTTTCAACATGCACTTCATTTCATTTAGTTGATATCATGTACTTTTGTTTATGGATGCTTACCATGGGTGAAATAAATGTGGAAATGAAGTAGGTTTAAATGAGTTTGTATAAATGGTTAGAGAGACGCCTGGGCCGCTAATCTAAGCCATGCATCATTCATGGTGGAAATTTACTTACATGCTATGGTGAACCTTCTGTGATACACCTTACAATAAAAAGCTATCTAATGGTAAATAAAAAGGGTGTTGAGATTGTTCATTGTGTTTGTTTGTCTTGTCATTTTGATATGGGCTTGTTCCATATCCTGGGACAAGAGGTACCCCAGTTGACGCTCTTAATGATACTATTATTACTTACAATGATATTTAACTTGAACTTGCTTTGTTTCCCAAGTTGAGTAACACATGGAGTAGGTACTTGTATTCAAGGGGCATGAGACTTTCAACCTGTACTTTGTCAAGCACACTACTCATATTTGCTTTCACTTTAAACTTAATCATTCAAGATGCTATGATAGGGGAATGAGAGCTTGACACCAAGGATTACCACATTACAATCATTAACTTAAGTAGAGAAGTTCAGAAGTTAGATGAAACTTATTCATGCTTTACCTCTACTCATATATATATCTTTCCAAAGTGTCCACCTTTTATATTCAGATTTTCATCAATACTCTATGGCCATTATAGGATGTTCTTTCTTTTCATTATGCATACATGTGGTCCATAGTACTTTCTTTTATGTTACACTTTGTGAATTATCATTGAACATCCTTGCATTGAATACTTGATATCACTTCATAAACTATCTTGCATATTGCTACTCCTTTTAAGAATGAATCATTTGACTCTATGTAGCAATAGTAATCATCTTTGATATCCATTGATAGTATTAAAATGCAAAGTCCATGTTAGTTTTATCACCTTCATACTCGAGGACGAGTATAGGTTAAGCTTGGGGATGTTGATGCATGTAAAATGCATACATGAACTTTGCATTATTTTACTTATATTCCAGTCATATTTGCATCATATAAGGGTTATATCACTGTTTTATAATGATTTTGGGAATATTTGGTATGTTTCCTATTTTTATGGAATTAACCCTGCACAGTCAGAAAACCCTGTTTTCTATATTTTAATGTTTCAGGGACCCAAACGACGTCCAAATGACCTAAATTTACGGGCATCAGTTTTTGGAAGGAACAAAGCGTAGGAGCCAAGGAAGCGCACGAAAGGAAGTCGGAGGCCAGAGTTGAGTGGGCCCACGCGGCCAGGTACCTGGGCCGTGTGGGACCCCCTCTTTTGGGCCTCGGAGCTCCGTTGCCGTCGATCTTTCCTCCACCGACTCCGTTTTGACCTAAAACCGACTATAAAAATAGCCCCCGACGTTCTCTGGAAGGAGCGCCGCAGAAACACAGAAACACCGAAACAGAGACCTGGAGCTGCAGATTGGAGGGGGAAAACTCCGGCGGGGCGCTGCCGGCGTGGTCTCCATCTTCTCCAACGACTTCTCCACCGTCTCCATGATGAAGAGGGAGTAGTCCACCTCTGGACTATGGGTTTGTGGAAGTAACTTATGTATCTCTCTCTCTCTTGAGCTTCACTAATTAGTACCGTATGAGCTGCTGAACATGATTACGGTCATCTATGTAATACCTTTGTGGTGGATCTTTTTATGAGTTAATATATGTTTGAGATTGCAATGGTTTTGTTTCAGTTATGAAAGTAGATGCATATTATGTACCCCGTTCTTATTTACTTGTCATGATCAAGCATGTTTATGAGAGCGTGTGAGGGGGAACGTGTGCATTAGTTGGAGTAACGGGGGGTGGCTAGTGCAGTGAACGTGAGAGAAAGTTCTGCGATCCACTTGGGTGTTTTACCTTACTTTGTTGCCTCACTAGGGATAAAAAGAAATACCATGCTACCGGAGATGTGGGTGTGACCATTGCCACTTCCTCCATGACTAGATCTAGCATGTTCTTATTTTAACTTCATGTCATGATACTTATTGCTATACTCTGAGTTATCTTAATTACTGAGGTGTTATGATTTAGTTCGCATCTTGGTGGAGTATAAGAGAGACTAATAACCAAAAGGTCTCTATGTTAGGACGTGATGCCCATATAATTATAACTTGTCATTAAACTGTTGTGTTGCAATCTCATATGTCAACTCTAGTGTTCCATTGTCTACCACTTTATTAAAGAGAGAGTGCATTTGTGAAACCATGAACCCCGGTCCATTTTTAATCATAAGAAACACCTTTCCAACAACTTTTACCACTTTTCCATTTTCTGCCATTTAAAAATCCGAAAATACAAAAACACTTTTACATCTTGCATTCATCATATAAAACCCAAAAATATCATTTATCATTGCTACCACCATCCTTGCATATTTATTTACCACCATTGCATATTTATTTCTTGTTTGCATTGCATATTATCTTGATATCATTCTCACACCTTGTGCTTGACAACCACTAGGTGAGGTTGAGGACCAAAACATTTACTTTGTTTTGTAGGTAACCAATAGAAGGATAGGAAAGATAAATCTTCACTACTGATTCCCCGAGAGTTCGATATTAAACCCTCGAGTCACCCCTCGTGGGGAAAACACGTCTTCCACTTACTACACACTCTGCACTTGGAGTCTCAACCTAACCCATTTACTTTTCACGCAGGTAACTACGTGAAGGGCCATCAGTTACCAAGGGAGTAAGGACGTCGAGGCGAGCACGATGGCGAGGTAGGCGACGTCGGGATGCTCGGGTGCTCCTCCAATTCCTCGCCGGCGTTGGCTCCCGCGGCGGTGGTCGTCGGTTAAGGCCGGATGCGTCGATCTGGGGACGGAAAAAAAATACCACACTGTGTCAAAACGATGCGCAAGACAAAACTAAAGAGAAAGGGAGGGATAGGAGGGCTCGGGGTCGACGCAATCCACCGGAGTTGAAGAAACTCGCCGGCGGCAGTGGCGGTGCTTCGAGCTCGATTGCGAGCAGCCTGGGGGCTCTCGGGTTGTTGTTATTGGAGCACAAGCGATAGGAGGGAGTGGGGTTTATATAGAGGGCAACGGCGAGTTGAATGGGGGAGTAAATCGCCGGTAATCAATCAGATTGATTCGGCGGTTTTTGAACGCGTCGGGGCGTGATTTGAGGAAGAAATTCGACGTCTTTGGCGCGTTTCGGAGGGGGATTTTGGGGGCAACGGATGGAGGAGATTGAGGGCTTTTATTGGAAAGAACAACACCTAATTTGGTACTTAAATCGCCGGGAATCAATTTGAGAAGAAACGGGCAACTGTGAGCTGTTTGTGCGTGATTTCTGTTCTCAGAGGTAGAAGACGACGATGATGTCAGCGATGATGTCATCAATTTTTCTTTTTCTGGTGTTTCTTAATTCTTTCATAACTTTTGTTTTAAGTGTCCAAATCTACTCAAACCAGTTTCTAAAAATTTGTAAAAACAATATCTGTCATTTAAAATATTCAAACATACTTTTCCAAAATATTTCAAAATTACAAAATTAAAATATTTCATAATTGCTTAATTGACACTTTATGTCAAATTTGAAATAGGGTTTTAAATAAAATCATTTGTCGCTTATTAAAATCAAATAAAATACCACAAATGTAGATATTGAAAAATAGCTATTTTAAACTTATTTTTTAATTAAAAATAATCAAATCAAAATCAAATTATTAAAATAGAATAGTTAAAATCATAGAACTCAAAAATATTATATAGAGCATAATATGCCCTTTTATGACATTTTCTCAAATATGTTTTCAAGTGGAAATAGTATTCCAACTTTTGAAATTTCAAATGCAAACAAGACAAGAAAAAGATGAATGCACGCATGATTTTGAATTTTCAAATCAAAATATATATAGTTTTCAAAAAGTTTTTGATTTTTCTGAAATTTCAACATTTTGAAATTTTTGGAATGTTACACTTATATGGGTCACTTGACTCGGAGATCTATATGAAAGTCCCTAAAGGATTAAAGATCCCACATCCAAATAAAAATCGCAACATGTATAGCGTCAAATTGCAGAGGTCGCTATACGGGTTAAAGCAGTCCGGTAGAATGTGGTACAACCGGCTGAGTGACTTTCTCCTGAAGAAAGGTTACTCCAATCATGATGATTGTCCCTGCGTATTCATCAAGAAATCCCAAAATGGATTATGTATCATCTCAGTCTATGTCGATGATCTCAATATCATCGGGAACGCAGAGGACTTAAAGGAAGCTATGTCTTACCTTAAGACAGAGTTTGAGATGAAAGATTTGGGTAAAACCAAACTTTGCTTAGGCCTGCAGTTGGAGCACCTCCCTGAAGGAGTCTTGATACACCAGTCCACTTATATAAAGAGGGTCCTTGTAAAATTTAACATGGATAAATCTCACCCTCTAAGAACCCCCATGGTCGTAAGATCCCTTGAAACGGATAAAGACCCATTCAGACCTTGTGAAGAAAATGAGGAAGTTTTGGGACCTGAAGTTCCCTACTTGAGTGCCATCGGAGCACTGATGTATCTTGCGAATTGCACTAGGCTTGATATTGCTTTCGCAGTAAACCTCCTAGCTAGGTATAGTGCTGCCCCAACCAGAAGACATTGGGTTTGCGTCAAAACTATTCTCAGATACCTCCAAGGTACCCAAGATCTTGGATTGTTCTATAAAAGAAACCAAGACTTGTCCATGGTGGGATATATTGATACTGGCTATATTTCTGATCCCCATAATGCCAGATCATAGACTGGATTCGTATTTCTCTGTGGTGGTACAGCCATTTCTTGGCGGTCCTTCAAACAGACCCTACCTTCAAACGGACCCTAGTAGCAACATCTACAAACTACTCAGAGATAATTGTGATGTATGCGGCCGCACGAGAGTGTGTTTGGCTCAGACGAATGACAAGTCTCATCCTAAAGTCATGCGGACTCAATGTCGTCGATACCCCAACCATTATCTATGAAGATAATGTTGCTTGTGTTGCACAAATGCAGATGGGCTATGTTAAGAGCAATCTCACTAAGCATATTGCTCCTAAATTCTTCTACCCTCATGAGCTCCAAAAGAGTGGGGAGGTAAAGATCTTGCATACTAAGTCATATGAAAATCTTGCCAATTTATTCACAAAGTCTTTACCTCCAGCTAGTTTTCTCCGATGTGTTCACGGCATTCGTATGAGACGACTTAGAGAAATGCAAGGCTTAGGGGGAGCCCTGAATCATAGCCCATGATATGAGATCTTAGAACTCAGAGTGATCCCGAAGATCATAACTAATCTAGATGATAAGTTGTTGTACTTTTTTTCCTTGGTGACTTTTTCCCACTGGGTTTTCTCACTCAAGGTTTTTAACGAGGCAACAAGTGCAACATAAACAAGCGCATAAACTAGCCAAGCCCCGTCCAGTCGTATACAGCTTGTATTGATTCCTGACACCATACTCGGACGTTCGGGGGCCTGCGGCACACAAACCGTATCAGACATGAGACACCTTTCGTCCTCCCGTCCAGGCCCCCCACACAACACACACTACCAAGTTCGAATCTCGCCCATCTTCTCTCTTTTCGCCTTCTTCTTCCTCTGAACAAGGCACTCACGCTCGGATCTGCTTTCCTAGCAGGACGCCATCGTCAAAGAATGATGGGGGGGTGGCACAGAGCGATTCATGGACTTGCTTCTCGGGTACGTTTGGCCAACATAATTATTCTTCAATTAGGGCATTGCAGTGGGTGTTTCATTTTTCGTCGATGCAGCATGTCAGATCCAAGAGTGGTGTGATAATCAACAAAAGTGTTGTGGTACCCTTTTTTCAAAAATTCGAAATGGACATTTTAAGTTTCAAAAATTTGTTGATTAATGAGTCCAAGGGCTTTCAAAAACTTGTCGATCAACGAGTCCAAGCGCTTTCCTGGATGATTGGCAGCATACATTGCATTCACTGGGAAAGGAGGAACTTCCCATTTGCTTGGTAGGGCCAGCACAAGGTACATGTTGGAGAGTACGGTCATATTTGAGGTCGTGGCCTCCCAAGATATGTGGACTTGCACTCTTTTTTTGACATGGCAGGTTCGTACAATGATATCAACACTAGTAGGAGAAATCCTCCTATGGCGCACCGAATTTGCCTACCTGAGGGGCACAAGGCGTGGGTCACATCTAGCACGCCACTAATAATAGCTAGCTATGGCGCACAAATTTATGCGCATCAGCTAACTCATTTAGGCGCACATATATGTGCGCCACAGGTACCCCACACATGTGCGCCACATGTAAGTTCACGGTGCTCCCCCTATATGAGCTACGTGCGCCGCAGGTAATATATTTGGGTCATTTAATCGATTGCCCTTAGCGGCCTCCCTGTACTCAGTTTTGCCCCTGGTTGCGAATCGTGCAAAGTTTTGCCCTTACTTTGGGCCAGCTACTATGGAGAGGCCCAAACGGCAAGTTTGAAGTCCATTCCGTCTGGTGGCGTTACTGAAAGTGGGTCCAGAACTTACAGGTGGAACCGCCTGGGTCCGGAGCTTACAGGTGGGACCGCCCAACGACCTGACAGAACTGAATCGGACACATCCCGCCCTCCCCCAATCTGTCCGTGCGCCGCCACCTGCTCCCGACCGGTCGTTCTGCGGCATCGCCACCACCACCTGCACCGCCGCGTCCATCCCGCGTGACCACCTACTCCACCGCCACCTGATCCACCGCCACCATCCTGCGACACCATGCGTGGGGCGCTCGTTCCACCACTGCGCCTGCCACCTGCTCAACCCGCGGCGGTGGATCTTTCCGTGCGCCCGACCGGAGCGCTGATAGGTGGGGGGCTGGTGCACAACGAGGAAGTCGGAGGGTGAACCCCAGGACGAAATGGCGAGCGACGGCGACCCCGGAGTAGTTGACGAGGCCGGCGTCGGGCCGGAGACCCGCCGCGTCCACAATTGGGTTCCCCAGGGGTAAGGATTGTTCCAATTGAGCTTGTTTGTGCATTTCAACAGTCGATTCGACATAGGACTTCATTGATTTGTGGTTGATTCTGCGATTGGTGTGCTGATGGCGTCTCTGTTTTTCGTGGGTTATAGGATGGAATTGTGGTTTGCTTTCTTGGGAACATTAGAAGGGACCGGTACATCAAGGAGTACATCGAGGATGCAGACAATAAGAAGAATTTCCGTGGAGGTTTCGACTATTCGTTGCCAATGGATTGCAATTGGAATTCCAGACAATTTGGGGAGGTATTTGCAGCCCATATCCTTGGGGTTTGCATGATTGATGGCCCTTTACGTAGTTACCCCACAACGGCGCCAGAAAACAGTTGCTAGCCCCTTCGCGTGGTACCTGCGTGAAAAATAAATGGGTTAGGTTGAGACTCCAAGTGCAGAGTGTATGTAGTAGTGGAAGACAGTTTTCCCCACGAGGGGTGACTCGAGGGTTTAATATCGAACTCTCGGGGAACCAGTATTTCAGGTGTTATCTCCTTATCCTTCTCTTGAGAACCTGCAACAAAATAAATTGTTTTGTGCCCTCGACCTCACCAAGTGGTTGTCAAGCACAAGGTGTGAGAATTATAATAAAATAATATGCAATGCAAACAATAAGTAAATATGCAATGATGGTAAAATAAATATGCAAGGATGATGGTAGTAATGATAAATGATATTTTTGGGTTTTTTATGATGAATGCAAGATGTAAAAGTGTTTTTGTATTTTCGGATTTAATAATGGCAGCAAACAAAAGTGGTGATAAAAGTGTTGGAAAGGTGTTTCTTATCATTAAAAATGGACCGGGGTTCAAGATTTCACAAATGCACTCTCTCTTGATAACGTGGTAGACAATGGAACACTAAAATTAACATGTAAGATGGCAAGACATGGTTGGACAAGTTATTAATAATATGGGCATCACGTCCTAACATAGAGATCTCAAGTATAAGTTGTTCTCTCTCTTATGCTCCACCAAGATGCGAACTAAATCATAACACCTTAGTAATTAAGATAAATCAGAGCATAGCAATAAGTTCAATGACATGAAGTTAAAATAAGAACATGCTAGATCTAGTCATGGAGATAGTGGCCAAGGTCACATCCACTCTCCGGTAGCATGGTATTTTTGTTTATCCCTAGTGAGGCAACAAAGTAAGGTAGAAAACCCAAGTGGATCGCAGAACTTTCTCTCACGTTCACTGCACAAGCCACCCCCCGTTACTACAATTAATGTACACGTTCCCCCTCACATGCTTGATCATGACAAGTAAATAAGAACGGGGTACATAATATGCATCTACTTTCATAACTGAAACAAAACCATTGCAATCTCAAACATGTATTAACTCATAATAAAGATCCACCACAAAGGAATTACATAGATGACCGTAATCATGTTCAGCAGCTCATACGGTACTAATTAGTGAAGCTCATAGAAAGGAGAGATACATAAGTTACTTCCACAAACCCATAGTCCAGGGTGGACTACTCCCTCTTCATCATGGTGTCGGTGGAGATGTTGTTGGAGGGGAAGGAGACCACACCGGCAGCGCCCCGCCGGAGTTTCCCCCTCCAATCTTCAGCTCCAGGTCTCTGTTTCGTGGTTTCTGTGTTTCCGCGACGCTCCCTTTCGCGAAAGCCCTGGGGGGGTCTATATATAGTCGTTTTTAGGTCAAGACGAAGCTTCGGGAAGAAAAATCGACGGCAGCGGAGGCCCGAGGGCCAGGATGGGGGACCCCATGCGGTCAGGGAATCTGGCCACGTGGGCCCACCCCTTTCTGCCTTCTGGTCTCCGTTTCTTCGATTCCTTTGCGCCTACATTTCGTTCCTTCCAAAAAAATGATCCCCGTAAAGTTTCAGGTCATTTGGACGTCGTTTGTGTCCCTGAAACATCAAAATATAGAAAAAGGGTTTTCTGACAGCGCAGGGTTAATTCCAGAAAAATGGGGGAGTTGTTAATTATCCCCAAAACTTAATATAAATCATGAATATAACCCTTATATGATGCAAATAACATGGAATAACATGTAATAAAATGTAAAGTTCATGTATGCATTTTACATGCATCAACATCCCCAAGCTTAACCCATGCTCGTCCCGAGTATGAAGGTGATAAAACTAACATGGACTTTGCATTTTAATACTATCAATGGATATCAAAGGTGATTACTATTGCTACATAGAGTCAAATGATTCATTCTTCAAAGGAATAACAATATGCAAGATGAATTATGAAGTGATATCAAATACCCAATGTAAAGATGTTCAATGATAAATTCACAAAGTGTAACATGGAAGAAAGTACTATGGACCAAATGTATGCATAATGAAAAGTAAAAACATCCTATGGTGGTCATAGAGTACTTCTTATGAAAACTGAATATAAAAGGTGGACACTTTGGATAGATAAATAAGTAGAGGTAAAGCATGAATAAGTTTCATCTAACTTCCAAACACTTCTACTTAAGTTAATGCTTACAATGTGGTAGTCATTGGTGTGGAGCTCTCATTACCCCTATCATAGCATCTTGAATGATTAATGTTTAAAGTGAAAGCAAATATGAGTGGTGTGCCTGACAATGTATTGGTTGAATGTCTCATGTCCCTTGAATACAAGTACCTACACCATGTGTTACTCACTTTGGTCCACAAAGTAAATTCAAATAAAGGTCATTGCAAGTAATAATAGTATCATCAAGAACTGCACTGGGGTACCTCTTGTCCCATGACATGAACAAGCCCATGTCAAAACAACAAGACAAACAGACAATGAACAATCTCAGCACTCTTTTATTTACTATGGGTATAGCTTTTTATTATGAGGTCCATCACTGAATGAACATTATGGTTATGCTGTAAATTTCCACCATGAATGATGCATGGCTTAGATTAGCGGCCCAGGCATTTCTCTAACCATTTATACAAACTCTTTGAACTTACTAAGTATCCACATTCATTTCACCCATGATAGGCATCCATAAACAAAAGTACATGACATCAACTAAATATAAATAAGTGCAATGTTGAAAGCTTGCCATGTGACAGCACATATGGGCTAACTCCCAACCAAAACAATTGTCAAGCCCACAACTTCATAATTTTAATCACAATGGTTCATGCTTATTAAATGCAATAAAAGTAAATTGTGCATCAAGTTCGTGAGAGCTTTTGTAACATCCCAATTTTCACAAAAATTTAAAACTTTTCTTTTGCATCATGCATCATGTCATTGCATCTTTGTTGCATTGTGTTTGTTTTCAAATTACGAAATTTAGAGAAAATTGTCTCAAAAACAATAATAGCATTTTATCTGCAAATGCTTTTCAAACCTAATTCAAATTTTAAATAAAGTTTTGAATATTTTATCCCCAATACATGCTAAACATGTGGGGCATGTTTTTACAAAAGTATAAAAATTGGGTTGAGTGGATTTGGTGTTATAAATTAAAAGTTATTTGAATTTGGTGAAAAACAGAAAAGAAAAAAAAGTCTCTGGAAAAAAATGTACGTCTCCTAGCTAACTGGGCCGAGCCCATTTCTTCCTTCCGCGCGCGCGCACAGCAAGCGGCCCACGAGCCCACCTTTCCTCTCTCTCGCTGACGTGCAGGACCCACAGGTGACGCAGGCGATGACGTCACCGATTCCCTTTCCTCTCGCGCACGGAAACAAGTCCGGGACGAACACGAATCCTCTCCGATTTCCTCCCCGATTCTTGCGGGTTGTTTTCAATCTCTTCCGCCCATATAAACCTCCTGACCCTCCTCTCTTTTTCGCCCCAGAAACCCTAGCTTGATCGCCACCAGGCTGCGCGCATTGATCCGCCGCCGTCCGCCATTGCCGCCGCCTTATTTCGCAAATTCCGGTGAGCATCGTCGATCTCGAGCCCTATCCCCTGTTCCAATCTCTTTGTTGCGTCCTTCTGCAGCCAAGTGATTTTTAGCGTGATTTGTTGTGCTCCAGCGCGACGCGAGCTTCCTCGACAACCAGCACCGGCCGCGGGAACAACTTCGGCAAGCAACTGGAGACCACCCGGAGCTTCCCCGACATCCTCGACCACACCATCGTCTCCGCCTCGACGCTCCGCTTCTTCTGGTATGAGCCGTCCATCCCCGCAAGCTTCGTAGTGTAGAGGAGCAGATCTCCGGCGATGGCGCCACCGTAGTAGTTAGGGTTCCGGCGAAACTCCGGCGGAAGCGCCGATGACCATCTGGTCTTGTAGATCTAGGCCGTTAGATCGTAGATGGACGCTCCAGATCAGTTTCACGTCGCGAAGCGGTACCAGCCAATGGGAAGAAGCCACGTCGTCTCATCGTCCGCGAAGCCGCGCCGCCTCTGCCCGCGTCCGTCCGCACCCGCCCGCGTCCGCATCTGCCCGCAAAGAAGACGCGCTCCAATCGGAAGACGCCACGTCAACCAGGGACTTCAGCGCGAGGAATCTTTCTGTTTTCTTTACGTTTTAGCCCCTGCGCATCACAGTTTAGTCCCTGGATTTTAGATTCATTATTAATTTTTATTCCTTTAGCCAAAATTTATGAAATTTATATTTTTGGAAAGATAATAATGTGTAGAAACTTTCTGTATGCTTAATTGAGGCTTGGACGAAATTAATTTAGATAAATTTTAAAAATGGTTTAATTGATATTTTGGCTATAATTTAATTATAAAAATTGATAATTAATCAAAATATTTTGCTATATTTTTGTTTGCATAAGTAATGGCCGTAGTATTGCTCTAGTATTTTTGTATAAGTGTTTTCCTATGTTTTTGCATGTATTTTGTTTTTATTGCTTTTAGGTGTTATTTTAATAAGTAAATTATATTAAAATTGTTCTTCACATTAATTTTTCGAATAGAAAATTTAGCTAAGTAATTATGACCATGTTATATGCAAAAAACTTAGAAATATTTCACCCCACCGAAATATTTCTTCCTTAGAAAATTTTGGGTAATAAAATGTTGAGAACACTTAGAATTTTTCCTTAGAAATTTTCAACACATTAAAAATTGCTAAACTTGTCCTTAGAAATTTTTAGTATCTAGAAAACTTAGTTATTTCCTTAGAAATTATTCTAAGTACTTGCTATAACAAATGTTGGTCCTTAGAAAAATTCATCAACTATTGCTATCATACCTTTTTCCTTAGAAAATTTTAGCACTTCTTATTTTGTTTACTTTCCTTAGAAATTATTTTGGACTTGATGTGTTAGTTTTAGTCCTTAGTTAAATTTCGACCCAAGTGTTAGGATCTTGGTCCTTAGTCATTTTTGGACCTTCTTGATTGTCTTGTTTTAACTTAGAATTATTTCATGGCATGGCATGCATGCATCTCTAGTCCTTAGAAATTTTGCACATCATGCATGACATATTTTTCCTTAGAAGTTTTATGAAACTTGTTTGTTCATTATGTATTGTTTGTTGTGTTAGAATCTCCGGAGGGAAACGAAGACTGTTGCAATTGCTGTTGCTATTCTGCTTGTTGCCAAGGCAAGTGGCACACCCCCATAAATTTCCTAAGTATTTTTCTATGCATGACTTAGTGTATTTCTTTATATGCATGTGTAGGATAGTATTGCTATGCTAAAACTACTATCTCCTTTACACTAGTTGTGTCTAGAATCCTATTGATAACTTGGTAGAATTATTGATGCTATGCAAATTGTTTTATTCAAAGCTTAAATTCTACTAAGTTAATTTATCACCTGGGTGGATTTGGGATTGCATGGCTGCCAGAGTTGAGTGTTTATTCACTTGTGGATTGCCACCCAGGATTAAAGGGACCAATGTTTCTCTAAGTGAAGTTGCTTACCGTGCAGCCATTAGTCATATGGGCTCTGGCTAGATGGATTAAGTTGCGTGGACTCGTCCCGACTTGACAGGTGGTGGTAGAATGGTTAGAATGGGAGCGCGTCAAGTCGGTATGGGATGGGAAAATGCTTCTGAAAAGTCTCGTCTCAACTCTCTCCTTTTCCTTAGCACAAATTGAGTGCTTGAGGATAGTTTGGGTTTGTTGGGTCTAATGGTGAAAGTGCACAACCTCTGCAGAGTTAAAACTAAGTACTTAGCCGTGTCCCCGGTTACGGACAATTGAAGCAGCTGATCAAGGATGGCAACGGAGGCTCCCAACATCTTATTTCTCTAAGTAAAATTTTGATGGGTGAACAAGGGTAGAGAGACTATGGATTTCATGCCATATTGTCTCAAACTTTGAAGAAAATGTTTTACAAAGTGTTAGGCAAAATTGGCTTTTATGCAAAATAGCCTTGAACTCCACCAGCCAAATATGCATATAGGCTATAGAGTTATTCCATTAAGTGTCCACATAGTGTCACTTGCCAGATCCATTTTTAATGGTATCTGACCCACTCTGTTGCAAATATTATTTTGTTGCAGACTTTTCTGACGATGAGTAAGGTCACGTTTGGGTTTCGAGTCTACAACCAACATGTTTTCGCCTGTGGCGCATCATGAAGATGGAGGCTCTTTGAAGATTTATTTCCGCTGCTTTATTTGTTTTGAGCTAGCTATAAGCTATGCAAAGATGTATCGAACCATTTATTTTTCCAAGTCTGGATCATTCGTGTAATAATTGATACAATGTTGTGATATTCATCTTAAACTGTGTGTGCAAATGAAACGATCCAGGGGTTTGCACTATACACAGGTACCTTGCCATTTTCTAAGTGCAGGTACATTACAGATGGTATCAGAGCATAGTGTTGCCTGTAGGATCGAAACCCTAGGTTTGGTTAGAAATAAGTTGGCCAAAAACTTAATTTATAAGTATAAAATGCTTCTATGATATATTCTTGCTTTTTCTTCTAAGTACTCGTAATTCTTTACTTATGCATTTATCTCATACTTGTTTCTTCCTAAACTAAAGGATGACGAAGAGGTTCGAGTACATTGACGAGGAGGACTACCCGGTGACCCGCTTCGGCAGCATCATGTTCGACATCCTCAAGCACCTGAAGCTACCTACACCCATGATCAAGGGATGCATCTTGAAGAAGTTCAAAAGAGAAGGCCTTTGGGGAATCAGGGTGTTTCAACAAGGACGTGAAGGCGAAGCACCCATTGAGTACAGAGTAATGGGAGTCTCCATGGAGAGAGGAATCGACATCATCATGCAACACGTGATAGCTTGCCTTTGTGGACGCTACTCCAATGAATTGGAGGGGCACTACTCCTTCCCTTTTGGAAGGCGTGACGATGAAGGATCACCCTTCTGCTACGGCACCGAGAACATGGGCAAAGATGAGTTCGTGAGCGACTATTCCAAGGCTTAGAACTCTTAGTCCATGATCTTTACTTTGATACCAGTGAGGAACTCCACAAGAATGATGAGCTTTGCGCCCAAGTCCAAGTGAATGATGAGAAGATAAAAGAGCAAGAAGAGAAGACCAAGGAGCTAGAAGAGAAGTTCAAGGCCCAAGAGAAGAAATTCATAAGTCAAGAGAAGAGAGTCAAGCAAAGAAACAAGCAAATAAGGGACTTGAAGGAAGAACTTTCCACCAATGATGTGGAGCTTGAAGCTGATTGTGACTTGATCAAGCGACTTCGTGCTGAGAAGAAGGAACTCCAAGAGAGAAACGCAGAATTGGAGAAGGAAGTGAAGGATCTCAGAAGCGTGCTCATTCAGGAAGGCTTTGAAATCCAAGAATTTGAAGAAGAAGTAGATGAAGGCACCATGATTGAGGACTAGGATAGTTAGTGAGACTACCATTTTACCTTACGCACCATTTTACCTTACGCCTTTTAAATTTTCGAATTTTAGTTTGGAACTACCAACTTGTGGTAGGACAATACCTAGTACCCTTTGATGTTTAGTGCGAATTGAGAATTTTGGAGTTGAAGTTTTGCTTGATGTGTTGTTTGATTGCTTTCTATGTGATGCTTGTATGGGTAGAATTATTTCTCATAGACCTGTCTATCTTTTACTCACCTATGCTAAAACCACAGATGCCTCCCCGTCGTGACAACACCAACAACAACAACAACAACAACGAAGCTATGATGCAACAGATGATGGCAGCCCAGACTCAGCTGATGACCATGATGGCACAATTCATGGCAAATCAACATGGACCTCCACCACCACCTCCTCCCCAAGTGGACAGACTTGCCAGGTTTCTTAGGCTTAGGCCAAACAAGTTCTCAACTACAACTGACCCAATTGTGGCTGATGACTGGCTGCGTTCTGTGCAAAAGGATCTGGTGACAGCTGAATGTGAAGATGCTGAGAAAATTAGGTTCACCGCACATCTGCTTGAAGGACCTGCAGCCCAATGGTGGGAAACTTATCAGATTACTCACCCATTGGACACTTTGACTTGGGAGGAATTCAAGGAAGGATTTCGTAATGCTCATATCTCCACAGGCATTATGAATCTGAAACAGGAAGAGTTCCGCAATCTGCGTCAGGGAACAGAAGTCTTAAGGAGTACATGGATGACTTTCATGCCTTGTCTCGATATGCTCCAGAGGACGTTGACACAGATGTAAAGAGGAAGGCTAAATTTCTCAAGGGACTAAGTGATGAGCTGAAGATACCTTTGACTGTGGCCTATGCTCCAACTTATCAGACACTTCTTGATCAGGCAATCACCCTTGAGGATAGCATGAAGAAAGCTGAAAACAGGAAGAGGAAGATGAATTCAAACAAGCACCACTCTGAACCCTCATTTAAGAAGCACTTTGTTCATGATGGGAACCATGGTCATAAACATGGGAACCACAATGGGGGCAACTTTCACAAACCCCATGCTCACAATCACAATGGAGGATTCAAGGGAAACAATGGAGGATCAAATGGAGGACACAGGGGAAATGGACATGCTGGACATAACCATAACAATGGACAGCATCGCCCAAATTCTGAACCCAGGAAGGATCTCAGCCAAGTGCTTTGCTTCAAGTGCAACAACAAGGGCCATTATGCCACAGATTGCCCTGAGAAGAGAGTGGACACTCCTACCAAGCCCAATCCTTTCAACAAGGGACATGTGAACCACATCAATGTTGAAGAAGTCTATGATGAACCTGATGCTGTGATTGGTACGTTCCTAATCAACTCCTGTCCAGCATTAGTTTTATTTGATACTGGAGCATCGCATTCATTCATATCAAGAGCATTTGTTAACAAACATGGGTTAACTGTCGAAAACATGGGGTGTCCAATTAGAGTCAGTTCTCCAGGAGGAGAAATGTTAGTATCATCTGGTTGTAGAAACCTTAACCTTGAGATTGGAAAACATCAGTTTCCAGCAAACCTCCTAATCCTAGAAACCCAAGGACTAGATGTCATTCTAGGGATGGATTGGATGACCCATTTTGAAGGGATCATAGACTGTGCAAATAGAGCAATCACCCTCACCACCCCAGAAAAGAAGATGATCAGATTCAAGTCAAAGTTTGAAATGAAGAAGTTTAAGGTTAATTCTCTTAAGGGGGTTAGCCTCGGGATGTGCTCATAGTAAGGGAATACCCAGATGTGTTTCCTGAAGAACTGCCAGGAATGCCACCCGATAGAGATGTCGAGTTTCTCATTGAGCTTAAACCAGGCACAGGACCAATAGCCAAAAGACCATACCCAATGGCGACAGAGGAACTGAAAGAACTCAAGAAACAGTTGGAGGAACAGTTGCAGAAAGGTTTTATCCGTCCAAGTTCTTCACCCTGGGGAGCACCAATCTTGTTTGTTGAGAAGAAAGACAGTACTCAGAGGCTAGTCACGGACTATAGAGCTTTAAATGAAGTAACCATTAAGAACAAATACCCACTTCCTAGAATCAATGACCTTTTGATCAATTGAAAGGAGCCTGTGTGTTCTCAAAATTGATCTCAGATCTGGATACTTTCAGATGAAGGTTAGGAGTTGGACATACCTAAGACTGCTTTCACCACCGGTACGGTCTGTATGAGTACACAGTTATGCCTTTTGGCTTAACCAATGCGCCGGCATACTTCATGAATATGATGAATAAAGTGTTCATGGATTTCTTAGACAAGTTTGTCGTGGTGTTCATCGATGACATCTTGATCTACTCCAAAAGCCACAAGGAACATGAGGAACATCTACGTCAAGTTTTGCAAAGACTTAGAGAGCACAAATTGTATGGCAAGTTCAGCAAATGTGAGTTTTGGCTGGAACAAGTAGGATTTCTAGGACACATTGTGTCTAAGGATGGAATAGCAGTAGACCCTGAAAAGGTTTCGCAGTAACCAACTGGGAGTCGCCCAAGAATGTGGGAGAATCCGTAGTTTTCTGGGACTAGCAGGATACTATAGGAGATTCATTGAAAATTTCTCCAAAATTGCTAAGGCCTTAACAGAATTGCTACAAAAGGGCAAGAAGTTTGTGTGGACCGAAGAATGTGAAACTAGTTTTCAAGAACTGAAGAAACGTTTAGTATCAGCACCTGTTCTATGTTTACCAGATCTGGAGAAAGATTTCCAAGTGTACTGCGATGCTTCACATCGAGGACTTGGAGGTGTGTTGATGCAAGAAGGCAAAGTGGTGTCATATGCCTCAAGGCAGCTCAAGAAGCATGAAGTCAACTACCCCACACATGACTTAGAATTAGCAGCAGTAGTACATGCCCTGAAGATATGGAGGCCCTATCTCTATGGAAAGCGTTGTGAAGTATTCACGGACCATAAAAGTCTTAAATACTTCTTCACACAGAAGGAAATGAACATGCGACAAAGGAGATGGCTGGAATTGATTAAGGACTATGACCTGAGTTTGCAATACCACCCAGGAAAAGCCAATGTAGTAGCTGATGCCTTAAGCCGTAAAACTTATGTTAACGGACTCACGGCAGGGGAATTGCCAGAAGAACTATGCAAGGGATTCAAGGATCTTAGGTTGGAGATAGTACCTGAAGGTTTTGTAGCATCTCTAGAAGTGCAACCTCTTTTGATGGACAAAATCAAGGAGGCTCAAAAAGGAGACAAAGTGATGGAAGAAATCAAGAAAAATTTAGGTGATGGCAAGGCCAAAGGTTTTCGACTAGATGAAGAAGGCATAGTATGGTTCATGAAACGAATTTGTGTTCCAGAAGATGTAGATCTCAGAAAGTTGATACTTCAGGAAGCCCATGATTCACCTTACTCCATACACCCGGGTAACACCAAGATGTATATGGATGTGAAGGAGAGGTTTTGGTGGAACAATTTGAAAAGAGATATTGCTGAATATATTGCCAAGTGTGATGTGTGTAGCCGTGTGAAGGCGAGCATCAGAAGCCAGCAGGGTTACTTCAACCTTTGCCAGTACCCGACTGGAAATGGGATCAGATTGGGATGGACTTCATCACAGGTCTACCCAGAACCAAGTCTGGTTATGATTCTATTTGGGTTATTGTTGATCGTTTGACCAAGGTAGCTCATTTCGTGCCTGTGAAGACAACTTACACAAGTGCCAAGCTAGCAGATATTTACATGAAGAGAATAGTATGTTTGCATGGAGTTCCTAAGAAGATTGTGTCAGATAGAGGCACTCAATTCACTTCACATTTCTGGAAGCAGTTACATGAAGTCCTTGGAACTAGGCTAGAGTTTAGCACAGCTTTCACCCCCAGACTGATGGACAGACTGAAAGGGTAAATCAAATCCTGGAGGACATGCTGAGAGCATGTGCATTAGACTATAAGTCTAGTTGGGATGATAATCTCCCATATGCTGAGTTCTCCTATAATAATAGTTATCAAGCCAGCATAGAGATGTCACCATTTGAAGCACTGTATGGAAGGAAATGCACTACCCCACTTTTGTGGAGTGGAGTAGGAGAAAGAAGTCTGTTTGGTCCTGATATAATCGAAGAAGCTGAAGAAAAGGTTAGGCTGATTAAGGACAGATTGAAGGCAGCTCAATCTAGGCAGAAAAGTTATGCTGATTCCAAACGGAGAGAAGTCACTTATGATATTGGAGATAGAGCCTATCTTAGAGTCTCACCCCTTCGTGGAGTGAAGAGGTTTGGAATCAAAGGAAAACTGTCACCAAGGTTTATTGGACCTTATAAAGTTTTGTCACGTAAAGGAGAAGTGGCTTATGAATTGGAACTACCGGAAGCACTTTCCGCAGTTCACAATGTTTTCCATGTTAGTCAGCTGAAGAAGTGTCACCCTGAAATGGCAGAAACTCCGCTGAGAGATACAGTGCCACTAGAAGAAGTTCAGCTGGAAAGTGATCTCACTTATGAGGAAAAACCCATAAAAATTTTGGAGACAGCAGAGAGAATTACCAGAACCAAGACCATCAAATTCTGCAAAGTACAATGGAATCATCATTCAGAGGAAGAAGCAACTTGGGAAAGAGAAGATGACCTTAGAGAAGAACATCCTCACCTATTTGCTAGCCAAACCGAATCTCGAGGGCGAGATTCATCTTAAGGGGGTTAGGTTTGTAACATCCCAATTTTCACAAAAATTTAAAACTTTTCTTTTGCATCATGCATCATGTCATTGCATCTTTGTTGCATTGTGTTTGTTTTCAAATTACGAAATTTAGAGAAAATTGTCTCAAAAACAATAATAGCATTTTATCTGCAAATGCTTTTCAAACCTAATTCAAATTTTAAATAAAGTTTTGAATATTTTATCCCCAATACATGCTAAACATGTGGGGCATGTTTTTACAAAAGTATAAAAATTGGGTTGAGTGGATTTGGTGTTATAAATTAAAAGTTATTTGAATTTGGTGAAAAACAGAAAAGAAAAAAAGTCTCTGGAAAAAAATGTACGTCTCCTAGCTAACTGGGCCGAGCCCATTTCTTCCTTCCGCGCGCGCGCACAGCAAGCGGCCCACGAGCCCACCTTTCCTCTCTCTCGCTGACGTGCAGGACCCACAGGTGACGCAGGCGATGACGTCACCGATTCCCTTTCCTCTCGCGCACGGAAACAAGTCCGGGACGAACACGAATCCTCTCCGATTTCCTCCCCGATTCTTGCGGGTTGTTTTCAATCTCTTCCGCCCATATAAACCTCCTGACCCTCCTCTCTTTTTCGCCCCAGAAACCCTAGCTTGATCGCCACCAGGCTGCGCGCATTGATCCGCCGCCGTCCGCCATTGCCGCCGCCTTATTTCGCAAATTCCGGTGAGCATCGTCGATCTCGAGCCCTATCCCTGTTCCAATCTCTTTGTTGCGTCCTTCTGCAGCCAAGTGATTTTTAGCGTGATTTGTTTGTGCTCCAGCGCGACGCGAGCTTCCTCGACAACCAGCACCGGCCGCGGGAACAACTTCGGCAAGCAACTGGAGACCACCCGGAGCTTCCCCGACATCCTCGACCACACCATCGTCTCCGCCTCGACGCTCCGCTTCTTCTGGTATGAGCCGTCCATCCCCGCAAGCTTCGTAGTGTAGAGGAGCAGATCTCCGGCGATGGCGCCACCGTAGTAGTTAGGGTTCCGGCGAAACTCCGGCGGAAGCGCCGATGACCATCTGGTCTTGTAGATCTAGGCCGTTAGATCGTAGATGGACGCTCCAGATCAGTTTCACGTCGCGAAGCGGTACCAGCCAATGGGAAGAAGCCACGTCGTCTCATCGTCCGCGAAGCCGCGCCGCCTCTGCCCGCGTCCGTCCGCACCCGCCGCGTCCGCATCTGCCCGCAAAGAAGACGCGCTCCAATCGGAAGACGCCACGTCAACCAGGGACTTCAGCGCGAGGAATCTTTCTGTTTTCTTTACGTTTTAGCCCCTGCGCATCACAGTTTAGTCCCTGGATTTTAGATTCATTATTAATTTTTATTCCTTTAGCCAAAATTTATGAAATTTATATTTTTGGAAAGATAATAATGTGTAGAAACTTTCTGTATGCTTAAATTGAGGCTTGGACGAAATTAATTTAGATAAACTTTAAAAATGGTTTAATTGATATTTTGGCTATAATTTAATTATAAAAATTGATAATTAATCAAAATATTTTGCTATATTTTTGTTTGCATAAGTAATGGCCGTAGTATTGCTCTAGTATTTTTGTATAAGTGTTTTCCTATGTTTTTTGCATGTATTTTGTTTTTATTGCTTTTAGGTGTTATTTTAATAAGTAAATTATATTAAAATTGTTCTTCACATTAATTTTTCGAATAGAAAATTTAGCTAAGTAATTATGACCATGTTATATGCAAAAGAACTTAGAAATATTTCACCCCACCGAAATATTTCTTCCTTAGAAAATTTTGGGTAATAAAATGTTGAGAACACTTAGAATTTTTCCTTAGAAATTTTCAACACATTAAAAATTGCTAAACTTGTCCTTAGAAATTTTTAGTATCTAGAAAACTTAGTTATTTCCTTAGAAATTATTCTAAGTACTTGCTATAACAAATGTTGGTCCTTAGAAAAATTCGTCAACTATTGCTATCATACCTTTTTCCTTAGAAAATTTTAGCACTTCTTATTTTGTTTACCTTCCTTAGAAATTATTTTGGACTTGATGTGTTAGTTTTAGTCCTTAGTTAAATTTCGACCCAAGTGTTAGGATCTTGGTCCTTAGTCATTTTTGGACCTTCTTGATTGTCTTGTTTTAACTTAGAATTATTTCATGGCATGGCATGCATGCATCTCTAGTCCTTAGAAATTTTGCACATCATGCATGACATATTTTTCCTTAGAAGTTTTATGAAACTTGTTTGTTCATTATGTATTGTTTGTTGTGTTAGAATCTCCGGAGGGAAACGAAGACTGTTGCAATTGCTGTTGCTATTCTGCTTGTTGCCAAGGCAAGTGGCACACCCCCATAAATTTCCTAAGTATTTTTCTATGCATGACTTAGTGTATTTCTTTATATGCATGTGTAGGATAGTATTGCTATGCTAAAACTACTATCTCCTTTACACTAGTTGTGTCTAGAATCCTATTGATAACTTGGTAGAATTATTGATGCTATGCAAATTTGTTTTATTCAAAGCTTAAATTCTACTAAGTTAATTTATCACCTGGGTGGATTTGGGATTGCATGGCTGCCAGAGTTGAGTGTTTATTCACTTGTGGATTGCCACCCAGGATTAAAGGGACCAATGTTTCTCTAAGTGAAGTTGCTTACCGTGCAGCCATTAGTCATATGGGCTCTGGCTAGATGGATTAAGTTGCGTGGACTCGTCCCGACTTGACAGGTGGTGGTAGAATGGTTAGAATGGGAGCGCGTCAAGTCGGTATGGGATGGGAAAATGCTTCTGAAAAGTCTCGTCTCAACTCTCTCCTTTTCCTTAGCACAAATTGAGTGCTTGAGGATAGTTTGGGTTTGTTGGGTCTAATGGTGAAAGTGCACAACCTCTGCAGAGTTAAAACTAAGTACTTAGCCGTGTCCCCGGTTATGGACAATTGAAGCAGCTGATCAAGGATGGCAACGGAGGCTCCCAACATCTTATTTCTCTAAGTAAAATTTTGATGGGTGAACAAGGGTAGAGAGACTATGGATTTCATGCCATATTGTCTCAAACTTTG
This sequence comes from Poa pratensis, assembly GCA_947311845.1. NCBI lineage: Eukaryota > Viridiplantae > Streptophyta > Magnoliopsida > Poales > Poaceae > Poa > Poa pratensis. The sequence continues at coordinate 26,679,867 of CAMZMU010000043.1, forward strand.
AAGAAAATGTTTTACAAAGTGTTAGGCAAAATTGGCTTTTATGCAAAATAGCCTTGAACTCCACCAGCCAAATATGCATATAGGCTATAGAGTTATTCCATTAAGTGTCCACATAGTGTCACTTGCCAGATCCATTTTTAATGGTATCTGACCCACTCTGTTGCAAATATTATTTTGTTGCAGACTTTTCTGACGATGAGTAAGGTCACGTTTGGGTTTCGAGTCTACAACCAACATGTTTTCGCCTGTGGCGCATCATGAAGATGGAGGCTCTTTGAAGTTTTATTTCCGCTGCTTTATTTGTTTTGAGCTAGCTATAAGCTATGCAAAGATGTATCGAACCATTTATTTTTCCAAGTCTGGATCATTCGTGTAATAATTGATACAATGTTGTGATATTCATCTTAAACTGTGTGTGCAAATGAAACGATCCAGGGGTTTGCACTATACACAGGTACCTTGCCATTTTCTAAGTGCAGGTACATTACAGATGGTATCAGAGCATAGTGTTGCCTGTAGGATCGAAACCCTAGGTTTGGTTAGAAATAAGTTGGCCAAAAACTTAATTTATATGTATAAAATGCTTCTATGATATATTCTTGCTTTTTCTTCTAAGTACTCGTAATTCTTTACTTATGCATTTATCTCATACTTGTTTCTTCCTAAACTAAAGGATGACGAAGAGGTTCGAGTACATTGACGAGGAGGACTACCCGGTGACCCGCTTCGGCAGCATCATGTTCGACATCCTCAAGCACCTGAAGCTACCTACACCCATGATCAAGGGATGCATCTTGAAGAAGTTCAAAAGAGAAGGCCTTTGGGGAATCAGGGTGTTTCAACAAGGACGTGAAGGCGAAGCACCCATTGAGTACAGAGTAATGGGAGTCTCCATGGAGAGAGGAATCGACATCATCATGCAACACGTGATAGCTTGCCTTTGTGGACGCTACTCCAATGAATTGGAGGGGCACTACTCCTTCCCTTTTGGAAGGCGTGACGATGAAGGATCACCCTTCTGCTACGGCACCGAGAACATGGGCAAAGATGAGTTCGTGAGCGACTATTTCCAAGGCTTAGAACTCTTAGTCCATGATCTTTACTTTGATACCAGTGAGGAACTCCACAAGAATGATGAGCTTTGCGCCCAAGTCCAAGTGAATGATGAGAAGATAAAAGAGCAAGAAGAGAAGACCAAGGAGCTAGAAGAGAAGTTCAAGGCCCAAGAGAAGAAATTCATAAGTCAAGAGAAGAGAGTCAAGCAAAGAAACAAGCAAATAAGGGACTTGAAGGAAGAACTTTCCACCAATGATGTGGAGCTTGAAGCTGATTGTGACTTGATCAAGCGACTTCGTGCTGAGAAGAAGGAACTCCAAGAGAGAAACGCAGAATTGGAGAAGGAAGTGAAGGATCTCAGAAGCGTGCTCATTCAGGAAGGCTTTGAAATCCAAGAATTTGAAGAAGAAGTAGATGAAGGCACCATGATTGAGGACTAGGATAGTTAGTGAGACTACCATTTTACCTTACGCACCATTTTACCTTACGCCTTTTAAATTTTCGAATTTTAGTTTGGAACTACCAACTTGTGGTAGGACAATACCTAGTACCCTTTGATGTTTAGTGCGAATTGAGAATTTTGGAGTTGAAGTTTTGCTTGATGTGTTGTTTGATTGCTTTCTATGTGATGCTTGTATGGGTAGAATTATTTCTCATAGACCTGTCTATCTTTTACTCACCTATGCTAAAACCACAGATGCCTCCCCGTCGTGACAACACCAACAACAACAACAACAACAACGAAGCTATGATGCAACAGATGATGGCAGCCCAGACTCAGCTGATGACCATGATGGCACAATTCATGGCAAATCAACATGGACCTCCACCACCACCTCCTCCCCAAGTGGACAGACTTGCCAGGTTTCTTAGGCTTAGGCCAAACAAGTTCTCAACTACAACTGACCCAATTGTGGCTGATGACTGGCTGCGTTCTGTGCAAAAGGATCTGGTGACAGCTGAATGTGAAGATGCTGAGAAAATTAGGTTCACCGCACATCTGCTTGAAGGACCTGCAGCCCAATGGTGGGAAACTTATCAGATTACTCACCCATTGGACACTTTGACTTGGGAGGAATTCAAGGAAGGATTTCGTAATGCTCATATCTCCACAGGCATTATGAATCTGAAACAGGAAGAGTTCCGCAATCTGCGTCAGGGAACAGAAGTCTTAAGGAGTACATGGATGACTTTCATGCCTTGTCTCGATATGCTCCAGAGGACGTTGACACAGATGTAAAGAGGAAGGCTAAATTTCTCAAGGGACTAAGTGATGAGCTGAAGATACCTTTGACTGTGGCCTATGCTCCAACTTATCAGACACTTCTTGATCAGGCAATCACCCTTGAGGATAGCATGAAGAAAGCTGAAAACAGGAAGAGGAAGATGAATTCAAACAAGCACCACTCTGAACCCTCATTTAAGAAGCACTTTGTTCATGATGGGAACCATGGTCATAAACATGGGAACCACAATGGGGGCAACTTTCACAAACCCCATGCTCACAATCACAATGGAGGATTCAAGGGAAACAATGGAGGATCAAATGGAGGACACAGGGGAAATGGACATGCTGGACATAACCATAACAATGGACAGCATCGCCCAAATTCTGAACCCAGGAAGGATCTCAGCCAAGTGCTTTGCTTCAAGTGCAACAACAAGGGCCATTATGCCACAGATTGCCCTGAGAAGAGAGTGGACACTCCTACCAAGCCCAATCCTTTCAACAAGGGACATGTGAACCACATCAATGTTGAAGAAGTCTATGATGAACCTGATGCTGTGATTGGTACGTTCCTAATCAACTCCTGTCCAGCATTAGTTTTATTTGATACTGGAGCATCGCATTCATTCATATCAAGAGCATTTGTTAACAAACATGGGTTAACTGTCGAAAACATGGGGTGTCCAATTAGAGTCAGTTCTCCAGGAGGAGAAATGTTAGTATCATCTGGTTGTAGAAACCTTAACCTTGAGATTGGAAAACATCAGTTTCCAGCAAACCTCCTAATCCTAGAAACCCAAGGACTAGATGTCATTCTAGGCATGGATTGGATGACCCATTTTGAAGGGATCATAGACTGTGCAAATAGAGCAATCACCCTCACCACCCCAGAAAAGAAGATGATCAGATTCAAGTCAAAGTTTGAAATGAAGAAGTTTAAGGTTAATTCTCTTAAGGGGGTTAGCCTCGGGATGTGCTCATAGTAAGGGAATACCCAGATGTGTTTCCTGAAGAACTGCCAGGAATGCCACCCGATAGAGATGTCGAGTTTCTCATTGAGCTTAAACCAGGCACAGGACCAATAGCCAAAAGACCATACCCAATGGCGACAGAGGAACTGAAAGAACTCAAGAAACAGTTGGAGGAACAGTTGCAGAAAGGTTTTATCCGTCCAAGTTCTTCACCCTGGGGAGCACCAATCTTGTTTGTTGAGAAGAAAGACAGTACTCAGAGGCTAGTCACGGACTATAGAGCTTTAAATGAAGTAACCATTAAGAACAAATACCCACTTCCTAGAATCAATGACCTTTTGATCAATTGAAAGGAGCCTGTGTGTTCTCAAAATTGATCTCAGATCTGGATACTTTCAGATGAAGGTTAGGGAGTTAGACATACCTAAGACTGCTTTCACCACCGGTACGGTCTGTATGAATACACAGTTATGCCTTTTGGCTTAACCAATGCGCCGGCATACTTCATGAATATGATGAATAAAGTGTTCATGGATTTCTTAGACAAGTTTGTCGTGTGTTCATCGATGACATCTTGATCTACTCCAAAAGCCACAAGGAACATGAGGAACATCTACGTCAAGTTTTGCAAAGACTTAGAGAGCACAAATTGTATGGCAAGTTCAGCAAATGTGAGTTTTGGCTGGAACAAGTAGGATTTCTAGGACACATTGTGTCTAAGGATGGAATAGCAGTAGACCCTGAAAAGGTTTCGCAGTAACCAACTGGGAGTCGCCCAAGAATGTGGGAGAATCCGTAGTTTTCTGGGACTAGCAGGATACTATAGGAGATTCATTGAAAATTTCTCCAAAATTGCTAAGGCCTTAACAGAATTGCTACAAAAGGGCAAGAAGTTTGTGTGGACCGAAGAATGTGAAACTAGTTTTCAAGAACTGAAGAAACGTTTAGTATCAGCACCTGTTCTATGTTTACCAGATCTGGAGAAAGATTTCCAAGTGTACTGCGATGCTTCACATCGAGGACTTGGAGGTGTGTTGATGCAAGAAGGCAAAGTGGTGTCATATGCCTCAAGGCAGCTCAAGAAGCATGAAGTCAACTACCCCACACATGACTTAGAATTAGCAGCAGTAGTACATGCCCTGAAGATATGGAGGCCCTATCTCTATGGAAAGCGTTGTGAAGTATTCACGGACCATAAAAGTCTTAAATACTTCTTCACACAGAAGGAAATGAACATGCGACAAAGGAGATGGCTGGAATTGATTAAGGACTATGACCTGAGTTTGCAATACCACCCAGGAAAAGCCAATGTAGTAGCTGATGCCTTAAGCCGTAAAACTTATGTTAACGGACTCACGGCAGGGGAATTGCCAGAAGAACTATGCAAGGGATTCAAGGATCTTAGGTTGGAGATAGTACCTGAAGGTTTTGTAGCATCTCTAGAAGTGCAACCTCTTTTGATGGACAAAATCAAGGAGGCTCAAAAAGGAGACAAAGTGATGGAAGAAATCAAGAAAAATTTAGGTGATGGCAAGGCCAAAGGTTTTCGACTAGATGAAGAAGGCATAGTATGGTTCATGAAACGAATTTGTGTTCCAGAAGATGTAGATCTCAGAAAGTTGATACTTCAGGAAGCCCATGATTCACCTTACTCCATACACCCGGGTAACACCAAGATGTATATGGATGTGAAGGAGAGGTTTTGGTGGAACAATTTGAAAAGAGATATTGCTGAATATATTGCCAAGTGTGATGTGTGTAGCCGTGTGAAGGCCGAGCATCAGAAGCCAGCAGGGTTACTTCAACCTTTGCCAGTACCCGACTGGAAATGGGATCAGATTGGGATGGACTTCATCACAGGTCTACCCAGAACCAAGTCTGGTTATGATTCTATTTGGGTTATTGTTGATCGTTTGACCAAGGTAGCTCATTTCGTGCCTGTGAAGACAACTTACACAAGTGCCAAGCTAGCAGATATTTACATGAAGAGAATAGTATGTTTGCATGGAGTTCCTAAGAAGATTGTGTCAGATAGAGGCACTCAATTCACTTCACATTTCTGGAAGCAGTTACATGAAGTCCTTGGAACTAGGCTAGAGTTTAGCACAGCTTTTCACCCCCAGACTGATGGACAGACTGAAAGGGTAAATCAAATCCTGGAGGACATGCTGAGAGCATGTGCATTAGACTATAAGTCTAGTTGGGATGATAATCTCCCATATGCTGAGTTCTCCTATAATAATAGTTATCAAGCCAGCATAGAGATGTCACCATTTGAAGCATTGTATGGAAGGAAATGCACTACCCCACTTTTGTGGAGTGGAGTAGGAGAAAGAAGTCTGTTTGGTCCTGATATAATCGAAGAAGCTGAAGAAAAGGTTAGGCTGATTAAGGACAGATTGAAGGCAGCTCAATCTAGGCAGAAAAGTTATGCTGATTCCAAACGGAGAGAAGTCACTTATGATATTGGAGATAGAGCCTATCTTAGAGTCTCACCCCTTCGTGGAGTGAAGAGGTTTGGAATCAAAGGAAAACTGTCACCAAGGTTTATTGGACCTTATAAAGTTTTGTCACGTAAAGGAGAAGTGGCTTATGAATTGGAACTACCGGAAGCACTTTCCGCAGTTCACAATGTTTTCCATGTTAGTCAGCTGAAGAAGTGTCACCCTGAAATGACAGAAACTCCGCTGAGAGATACAGTGCCACTAGAAGAAGTTCAGCTGGAAAGTGATCTCACTTATGAGGAAAAACCCATAAAAATTTTGGAGACAGCAGAGAGAATTACCAGAACCAAGACCATCAAATTCTGCAAAGTACAATGGAATCATCATTCAGAGGAAGAAGCAACTTGGGAAAGAGAAGATGACCTTAGAGAAGAACATCCTCACCTATTTGCTAGCCAAACCGAATCTCGAGGGCGAGATTCATCTTAAGGGGGTTAGGTTTGTAACATCCCAATTTTCACAAAAATTTAAAACTTTTCTTTTGCATCATGCATCATGTCATTGCATCTTGTTGCATTGTGTTTGTTTTCAAATTACGAAATTTAGAGAAAATTGTCTCAAAAACAATAATAGCATTTTATCTGCAAATGCTTTTCAAACCTAATTCAAATTTTAAATAAAGTTTTGAATATTTTATCCCCAATACATGCTAAACATGTGGGGCATGTTTTTACAAAAGTATAAAAATTGGGTTGAGTGGATTTGGTGTTATAAATTAAAAGTTATTTGAATTTGGTGAAAAACAGAAAAGAAAAAAAGTCTCTGGAAAAAAATGTACGTCTCCTAGCTAACTGGGCCGAGCCCATTTCTTCCTTCCGCGCGCGCGCACAGCAAGCGGCCCACGAGCCCACCTTTCCTCTCTCTCGCTGACGTGCAGGACCCACAGGTGACGCAGGCGATGACGTCACCGATTCCCTTTCCTCTCGCGCACGGAAACAAGTCCGGGACGAACACGAATCCTCTCCGATTTCCTCCCCGATTCTTGCGGGTTGTTTTCAATCTCTTCCGCCCATATAAACCTCCTGACCCTCCTCTCTTTTTCGCCCCAGAAACCCTAGCTTGATCGCCACCAGGCTGCGCGCATTGATCCGCCGCCGTCCGCCATTGCCGCCGCCTTATTTCGCAAATTCCGGTGAGCATCGTCGATCTCGAGCCCTATCCCCTGTTCCAATCTCTTTGTTGCGTCCTTCTGCAGCCAAGTGATTTTTAGCGTGATTTGTTTGTGCTCCAGCGCGACGCGAGCTTCCTCGACAACCAGCACCGGCCGCGGGAACAACTTCGGCAAGCAACTGGAGACCACCCGGAGCTTCCCCGACATCCTCGACCACACCATCGTCTCCGCCTCGACGCTCCGCTTCTTCTGGTATGAGCCGTCCATCCCCGCAAGCTTCGTAGTGTAGAGGAGCAGATCTCCGGCGATGGCGCCACCGTAGTAGTTAGGGTTCCGGCGAAACTCCGGCGGAAGCGCCGATGACCATCTGGTCTTGTAGATCTAGGCCGTTAGATCGTAGATGGACGCTCCAGATCAGTTTCACGTCGCGAAGCGGTACCAGCCAATGGGAAGAAGCCACGTCGTCTCATCGTCCGCGAAGCCGCGCCGCCTCTGCCCGCGTCCGTCCGCACCCGTCCGCGTCCGCATCTGCCCGCAAAGAAGACGCGCTCCAATCGGAAGACGCCACGTCAACCAGGGACTTCAGCGCGAGGAATCTTTCTGTTTTCTTTACGTTTTAGCCCCTGCGCATCACAGTTTAGTCCCTGGATTTTAGATTCATTATTAATTTTTATTCCTTTAGCCAAAATTTATGAAATTTATATTTTTGGAAAGATAATAATGTGTAGAAACTTTCTGTATGCTTAAATTGAGGCTTGGACGAAATTAATTTAGATAAACTTTAAAAATGGTTTAATTGATATTTTGGCTATAATTTAATTATAAAAATTGATAATTAATCAAAATATTTTGCTATATTTTTGTTTGCATAAGTAATGGCCGTAGTATTGCTCTAGTATTTTTGTATAAGTGTTTTCCTATGTTTTTTGCATGTATTTTTTTTTATTGCTTTTAGGTGTTATTTTAATAAGTAAATTATATTAAAATTGTTCTTCACATTAATTTTTCGAATAGAAAATTTAGCTAAGTAATTATGACCATGTTATATGCAAAAGAACTTAGAAATATTTCACCCCACCGAAATATTTCTTCCTTAGAAAATTTTGGGTAATAAAATGTTGAGAACACTTAGAATTTTTCCTTAGAAATTTTCAACACATTAAAAATTGCTAAACTTGTCCTTAGAAATTTTTAGTATCTAGAAAACTTAGTTATTTCCTTAGAAATTATTCTAAGTACTTGCTATAACAAATGTTGGTCCTTAGAAAAATTCGTCAACTATTGCTATCATACCTTTTTCCTTAGAAAATTTTAGCACTTCTTATTTGGTTTACCTTCCTTAGAAATTATTTTGGACTTGATGTGTTAGTTTTAGTCCTTAGTTAATTTTCGACCCAAGTGTTAGGATCTTGGTCCTTAGTCATTTTTGGACCTTCTTGATTGTCTTGTTTTAACTTAGAATTATTTCATGGCATGGCATGCATGCATCTCTAGTCCTTAGAAATTTTGCACATCATGCATGACATATTTTTCCTTAGAAGTTTTATGAAACTTGTTTGTTCATTATGTATTGTTTGTTGTGTTAGAATCTCCGGAGGGAAACGAAGACTGTTGCAATTGCTGTTGCTATTCTGCTTGTTGCCAAGGCAAGTGGCACACCCCCATAAATTTCCTAAGTATTTTTCTATGCATGACTTAGTGTATTTCTTTATATGCATGTGTAGGATAGTATTGCTATGCTAAAACTACTATCTCCTTTACACTAGTTGTGTCTAGAATCCTATTGATAACTTGGTAGAATTATTGATGCTATGCAAATTTGTTTTATTCAAAGCTTAAATTCTACTAAGTTAATTTATCACCTGGGTGGATTTGGGATTGCATGGCTGCCAGAGTTGAGTGTTTATTCACTTGTGGATTGCCACCCAGGATTAAAGGGACCAATGTTTCTCTAAGTGAAGTTGCTTACCGTGCAGCCATTAGTCATATGGGCTCTGGCTAGATGGATTAAGTTGCGTGGACTCGTCCCGACTTGACAGGTGGTGGTAGAATGGTTAGAATGGGAGCGCGTCAAGTCGGTATGGGATGGGAAAATGCTTCTGAAAAGTCTCGTCTCAACTCTCTCCTTTTCCTTAGCACAAATTGAGTGCTTGAGGATAGTTTGGGTTTGTTGGGTCTAATGGTGAAAGTGCACAACCTCTGCAGAGTTAAAACTAAGTACTTAGCCGTGTCCCCGGTTATGGACAATTGAAGCAGCTGATCAAGGATGGCAACGGAGGCTCCCAACATCTTATTTCTCTAAGTAAAAATTTTGATGGGTGAACAAGGGTAGAGGAGACTATGGATTTCATGCCATATTGTCTCAAACTTTGAAGAAAATGTTTTACAAAGTGTTAGACTAAATTGGCTTTTATGCAAAATAGCCTTGAACTCCACCAGCCAAATATGCATATAGGCTATAGAGTTATTCCATTAAGTGTCCACATAGTGTCACTTGCCAGATCCATTTTTAATGGTATCTGACCCACTCTGTTGCAAATATTATTTTGTTGCAGACTTTTCTGACGATGAGTAAGGTCACGTTTGGGTTTCGAGTCTACAACCAACATGTTTTCGCCTGTGGCGCATCATGAAGATGGAGGCTCTTTGAAGTTTTATTTCCGCTGCTTTATTTGTTTTGAGCTAGCTATAAGCTATGCAAAGATGTATCGAACCATTTATTTTTCCAAGTCTGGATCATTCGTGTAATAATTGATACAATGTTGTGATATTCATCTTAAACTGTGTGTGCAAATGAAACGATCCAGGGGTTTGCACTATACACAGGTACCTTGCCATTTTCTAAGTGCAGGTACATTACAGCTTTTAACCAATTTTTCCCATGACAATCAATAACATAAGCATTTAAATTCAGAAATGTAGATAACACAATATAACATGATAAACATACTTGGAATAGCATAAAACTAATAGGTAGATATGGTGGACTCACTGGAAAAACTTTGGTTGAACGTGTTGGGAAACAAGCTTTTTACTTGTTGTAATATTTGGGCTAGCAATAGGGAGAAAGTTGACCATCTAAATGCATGCATAAGTGTCCATAGAACTAATAAATCCATGTTAAACCAAGTAAAGTTAAAATTCAACATCTAAACATGGCATAAGATAACTCTTGACAACACACTTGCAAATTAACATTCATTCAAAGCACATGAATTATGCAACTATATGTATCTTTTAAAATCAACTCAAACATCCCTATCCCAATATATTTAATAGCATCCAAAATAATTCAACCCAAACTTCCAGTAGCTCTCTCATATATAAATGATAGTGGTGGTCTTAATAAAATAAAAATCAAACCGAAATAACAAAAGCAAAAGAAAACAGACGCTCCAAGTTTATACAATAAAGTGCTTTGATCGAAAAACAGAAGTTAGACGTGTGCAAACCGAGAGTGTGTTGGTCTAGTGGGGTTGTCTTGACATCCCCAAGCTTATGGTCTTCACCATCCTTGGATAGCTCTTGGTGCAGCTCCTCTAATCCCTGTGAAAAAACTTCAAAACACCGTTTCTCCCATTTCTTTTCTGTGGGGTGATATTAGTAGTGATAAACAAATAGGTTCCTTGCTGCATAAAATCCTTAGGCAAAAAATTCATATGAATGTCCAGAGAGTATATAATGTTGTATGCCTGCTCATAAACTCAATTGAATCAAAAAGATTCAAGCAAAAAGCTCAAAGAATGCATAAAACAATATCAAGACAGAATCTGTCCAGAAAAACAGCAGTAGCAAAACGCATTTTTCTACCCTACTTAAACTCGTCAGAAAAATCTGAAAAAAATCACGTATACAGAGGATGAAAAGTTGAAGCTACAGTTAAAATTACAGCTCAATCGGAGTTACAGATAAAAAATGAAAAAATCAAACCGTGTACAGACTTCGTGCAGGCAGAAAACTCTCCGAAAATGAATAGCAACTTTTCAAACCCAAAATAGGTAAAACTTGGTTCTTTATTAAAAATCCCAGAAACAAAACTAACAAACTACTCTCTTGTTACAGCAAGAGGACTCAAAGAAAATCTCAAACAGAAACAACCGGGTTGCCTCCCGTAAGGCGATTTCTTTATAGCCATATAGCTAGGCTTACTTACTTGATAATTAAAGGGGACGTAGCTCATGAGGGAGCTTGAACCTTGGTGCGTCCCTCTTCCTTGGGAAGTGTTCCATGCTCTAATTGTGTGGAAACTTAAACTTCACATTCCCTTCCTTTGAATCAATAATGGCACCTGTAGTACGAAGAAAAGGTCTTCCCAAAATAACAGGACTAGAGGTTTTATTCCCCATGTCCATGATTAGAAAATCAACAGGCACAGAAGTCATGTGTAATTCTACCATAACATCACTTACTTTTCCTAGAGCATGTCTAATGGAATCATCAGCAAGTGCAAGTTCAATAGAGCATTTTTCAATATTTTTAAGTTCAAGGACTTCATATAGTTCTTTAGATAATATAGAGACACTAGATCCTAGATCTAAAATGGCATGGTGTGTCTCTTTTCCAATGGTTACTAGTACCTTAGGGATCCAGATATCCCCAAGCTTAGGTGGTATCATAGCCTCTTGGTTGTACCTAGCAATCTTTTCTTTTAAGACATGATTAGCAATATAGGAACCAAAACCAGCTTGGTTATTATTAACAGAAGGATCACTTGCAAATTTTTGTAAGATAGAAATTAATTCATGCAAGCTACACTTCTCTAAATCAACAAATGGTTACTTAACTTCACTAAGCATTTTAACTTCCTCATACTCAAATAACAGAAGAGATTCATCATCATTTTCAATGTAATTCTTAATGTCCCTTTCTAGAGGCTCTAACATAGAAGATATCTTTTCATTCAAATTCTTAGTTATCCTTTTTTCAGACTTGGCATGGGTCAATACAGTTTGCAATTTCGAAGAAATGTCTAAAAGAGTGTTCTTTGTCTTCTTCATCCTAGATTCCGTGTGAAGGATAAATGAATGCATCTCAGTTTTAGTAGGATACTCTTCCACATAGGTTTGTAGGTTTAATATTGACCTATCCATAGAAACTTGTAATTGCCTAATCCTGGTTTCCTCTTTTGTTTCTATAGAATTCCCAAATAAATTTTCCATTAAATTATTAGCATGTGAGGGATTTCCTGAAGCAAAATTTCCATTAGTCAAGGAATCTAGAAAACATTTTGACCAGCCATTTAAACCATTATAAAAGTTTCTTATCAAGGCAGCAGGGGTATGTTTACCATTTTTACTAATGCCCTTAATTCTATACCAAGCTTCCATTAATGACTCTCCATAATATTGACAAAAATTGTTCATTTCAACACTAGAATTCATTTTGATAAAGTTTTTATGTGTTTTTAATTTTTTATGCAAAACTGAAAGTAAAATGACACTAATGCAACTTGAAATAACAAATGCAACACAAAAATGCAAAACTGAATATAAATATGCAAACCAAAATATAAAAATGATATGCATGACAAGAACAAAACAAAATAAAATGATTGAAGGTAAAGATGGATAAGATGATGCTCACGTAGGTGCAACTTCCCCAAGCTTAGGTTGTTACACAAGTTGGTGATGAAGTTGACTTGATGTGAGTGATCCTTGGATAAACCTTTCAGCTATGGTTCCCCGGCAACGGCGCCAGAAAACGTCTTGATGGCCCTTCACGTAGTTACCCCACAACGGCGCCAGAAAACAGTTGCTAGCCCCTTCGCGTGGTACCTGCGTGAAAAATAAATGGGTTAGGTTGAGACTCCAAGTGCAGAGTGTATGTAGTAGTGGAAGACAGTTTTCCCCACGAGGGGTGACTCGAGGGTTTAATATCGAACTCTCGGGGAACCAGTATTTCAGGTGTTATCTCCTTATCCTTCTCTTGAGAACCTGCAAGAAAATAAATTGTTTTGTGCCCTCAACCTCACCAAGTGGTTGTCAAGCACAAGGTGTGAGAATTATAATAAAATAATATGCAATGCAAACAATAAGTAAATATGAAATGATGGTAAAATAAATATGCAAGGATGATGGTAGTAATGATAAATGATATTTTTGGGTTTTTTATGATGAATGCAAGATGTAAAAGTGTTTTTGTATTTTCGGATTTAATAATGGCAGCAAACAAAAGTGGTGATAAAAGTGTTGGAAAGGTGTTTCTTATGATTAAAAATGGACCGGGGTTCAAGGTTTCACAAATGCACTCTCTCTTGATAACGTGGTAGACAATGGAACACTAAAATTAACATGTAAGATGGCAAGACATGGTTGGACAAGTTATTAATAATATGGGCATCACGTCCTAACATATAGATCTCAAGTATAAGTTGTTCTCTCTCTTATGCTCCACCAAGATGCGAACTAAATCATAACACCTTAGTAATTAAGATAAATCAGAGCATAGCAATAAGTTCAATGACATGAAGTTAAAATAAGAACATGCTAGATCTAGTCATGGAGATAGTGGCCAAGGTCACATCCACTCTCCGGTAGCATGGTATTTTTGTTTATCCCTAGTGAGGCAACAAAGTAAGGTAGAAAACCCAAGTGGATCGCAGAACTTTCTCTCACGTTCACTGCACTAGCCACCCCCCGTTACTCCAACTAATGCACACGTTCCCCCTCACATGCTCTCATAAACATGCTTGATCATGACAAGTAAATAAGAACGGGGTACATAATATGCATCTACTTTCATAACTGAAACAAAACCATTGCAATCTCAAACATGTATTAACTCATAATAAAGATCCACCACAAAGGAATTACATAGATGACCGTAATCATGTTCAGCAGCTCATACGGTACTAATTAGTGAAGCTCAAAGAGAGGAGAGATACATAAGTTACTTCCACAAACCCATACTCCAGGGGTGGACTACTCCCTCTTCATCATGGTGTCGGTGGAGATGTTGTTGGAGGGGAAGGAGACCACACCGGCAGCGCCCCGCCGGAGTTTTCCCCCTCCAATCTTCAGCTCCAGGTCTCTGTTTCGTGGTTTCTGTGTTTCCGCGACGCTCCCTTTCGCGAAAGCCCTGGGGGGGGGGTCTATATATAGTCGTTTTTAGGTCAAGACGAAGCTTCGGGAAGAAAAATCGACGGCAGCGGAGGCCCGAGGGCCAGGATGGGGGACCCCACGCGGTCAGGGAATCTGGCCGCGTGGGCCCACCCCTTTCTGCCTTCTGGTCTCCGTTTCTTCGATTCCTTTGCGCCTACGTTTCGTTCCTTCCAAAAAATGATCCCCGTAAAGTTTCAGGTCATTTGGACGTCGTTTGGGTCCCTGAAACATCAAAATATAGAAAAAGGGGTTTTCTGACAGCGCAGGGTTAATTCCAGAAAAATGGGGGAGTTGTTAATTATCCCCAAAACTTAATATAAATCATGAATATAACCCTTATATGATGCAAATAACATGGAATAACATGTAATAAAATGTAAAGTTCATGTATGCATTTTACATGCATCAATGATGAAGTGAAATTCATATACTACGATGGGGGAAAAAATTGGGTGAAAGTTAGTAATGATGAAGAACTCGCTACCATGTTTGCTAAGCATAAGGAAAAAGAGAAATTTCATATAAGGCTGCAAAATGATGTGGTTGTGCCGGCAATTGGGCATAGGGTGTCGGGTTCATCTTCTCGGGCAGAACCATCTCGTCGTAATGCCAACTCTAGCCAGAACAGTTCAGTTAATCCAAAGCGACATGGTGGCTCGACAAGCGTGGGCACCGGCAGAAGGGTCCCTGTTGAAGTGGAGCCTGATGCTTACATTTCAGGGATGATGAAGAGAGGCTATATTCAGATGTTGTTCAGAATTTACGATAGAAATATCGGGCTAAAATCCAAGATGAGGCTGACAGTGACCAAGAAGATGAGGAGGAAGACCTTCCACCTGTTGAATGGGACCCTGAGAACCCTCATATGCAAGAAGGTACCATTTTTTCATCCATGACTGAGTGTAGAAATGCACTTGTGACGTACTGCATCAAGGCAGAACGTGTGTTCGAAGTTGACAAGAGCGATAAAGTACGTTACACAGTGCATTGTTCGACTGAGGGTTGTCCATGGAGGATGCACGCATCTAAAATGCAAAAGAGCATGAATATTCAGGTCAAAGTGAACCCTTTTAGTCACACATGCCAGGAATCAACCCTTAGGAAGGAAACAATTAGTAGAGCCAAGTCAAGATGGGTGGCTGAAGAAGTAAAGAAGTGGGTGACAGAAAACCATCAAGTGGGTACAAAGGAATTCCAGAAAAACATCAAAGACAAGTTCAAGATAGATTTACCATACATGAGGGTGTTCAATGGTAAACAAAAAGCTATGGAATCTATCTATGGTAACTGGCATGAAAGTTTTGAATTGTTGTATTCATTCAAAGCTGAAGTGGAGAGGTGTGGCGCCCCGACCTGACTGCTATACAGTGATGCTGAGTGTCACCGGTTAAGCGATACAACCGGAGGTTACGGGTTTACCAATCCCTGGCCAAAACCTTTGGCAGGCGTTGCTCGGAATTGATCACCGGCAACGCAACACCCCGATCGATGCCTTAACACAGGCTCAACTATCAAAGCATAATAGAGAGATCAAGACTTGTGGAACAACTGGCACATCACAGACTCTACGACACAAATCAATATAGTTCAACTCTTATAATAGAGAAAGATAGCAAATGACAACCAGAGATCACAGACCCAACAGTACAACAAGCGGAAGCGAATTAGGTTGTTCTAAATAACAAGAACCAAATTATGGCCTAAGAGGCCTACAGATAAACATCCAGCGCCAGCTGATCCGGGATGTCCCAAGCTGCCACCTGGGAACCCCAGACTACTCGTCGACGTCCACAAAGAACCCACCTTCGAGGTCGGTGAAGTCCTCCTCTGAAACAAAACAAACGACGTTGAGTTCGACGAACTCGCAAGATTATATATAGAGCTTTAGCTCGATGAGGCTTTCAAGGTTTTATGGCTGTTTTGCATAAAGCTGATTTTATTTATGAAAACATAACTCAAATGGCATTGACTAATCAGAATAGTTTTCAAAAGGGGTAAGAAGTAACTCTTTTCTTTGATCACATTTCTCAACATCAACCACCATCAACCACTGTACCTGTTCATCCAAGGCACCTCCCCAAATCACCCTCGAGGAAGTCAACCTTGCATTCGTGAGTGGTACCTCTAGTACCTAGTTTTTAATCATTCCCTTAAAGTTATTCTATGATCTTATCGTCCTTTCCCAAGTTGTCCGTAACCGTGGACACGGCTTTTCGAAAAGATTTAACCCTGCAGGGGTGCACTGTGTTTACCTTCGGTACCGCCCGGCTCATTGCCTACGCTTAGCTCTCTTCCGGGGAAAGCCGGCTGTCGGGGGAATACTTTCTGGATTAACCCGCGGCCCAATGCGACTGAACTTACTCGCACGGACGAAGGCCCACTTGGGAACAAGCCCAATATTGAACCGCCATAAGGGAAAGATCTAGAAGACATATCCGGAGAACGTGAAGACCAAGTAGTCTCCGAGTAGGCCTCTGTGGATGTATTCCTTATGGGGAAGTTTCCTTTTGTAACCTAGCGAGCCTCTGTGTATATAAAGAGGACTCGCAGGACTTAGAGCGGGTCAAGCTATCAAGCCCCAAACCCTAGCTCATACGGCGAGTACCAGATCGGATCGCCTCCATTGTAACACCTCGATTATCATATCAATACCAATCTAGGGTAGGCAGGAAGTAGGTCTTTTACCTCACATTGAGGGGGCCGAACCTGGGTAAATCTGTGTTGATCTTTGTTCCTGCGATCCCAAGCTCGGAGATGCTTGACTCGCGTAATCCCACACCTACGAAGTCATCTATGACACCTGACGTGACAAACCCACGACAGTTGGCGCCCACCGTGGGGCCTGCGGTCAAAAGCGTCACGTTCCGCGCAGGATCGAAATCAGGCTTCAAGGACATCGCCATCGGCCAAGTTGAAGACATCAATGGGGTCCCCTTCATCGACGACTCAGAGTGGGGACCCGAGGCAGATCGCATCGAGTTCGGATACATCGTTCCCATCGGATCAGTAAAAGTTTTCGTCGGATCCGTCAGTCGCAGATCTATGGACGCGACTCAAGGAAGCGAATCGGTGAAGGAGCTGCGGCCGGTCAGGGTCCGCGTGTTGGAGGAGCTACAACAAGCTACGGCAAGATTGCCCATCCCCGTCCCGTCAAGACCTGTTTGGGGATCTCTACCAAATCAGGAAGGAGACCTCAAGATTGAAGCTATCAGGACGGAGCTCTGTGAAGAGGCACAAAGACTCGCGGCTGAGCGCGAAAAACTCCAAGAAGAAGGCGACGACTCCGTCGCTGCCAGCCGAAGCACCAGGCGGTGCGAACCAAGACGACATCTGAGCGCAAGAAACTCCAAGAAGAAGAGTGGCGACTCCGTCGTTGGCAGCAAAAACATCAGATCAAGATGGACAAAGGAGAGATGAAATCACAGTTCCACGGCGACCCAGAGAGCAACGTGCACGCCGCGATAGGGATATTGTCAAAGATAGCACCGGTTGGAGACACACGAGCTGATAAGGAAGCTCGCTATGCGATCGACCTACTACAAACCGCTGCTTTACAACAAGCAAATATGTATGGAGTCACGCCCAATGAGCCGCAAAATGAGGTATCATGGGGAGGAGAAAGGTGCAGCGTCGAAGAAGTGGTCAACCAGCTAGCAGGTTTGCAGGTATCATTGGAAAAAGAAAAGAAGATAGAAGGCGAGTCGCGGACGTCCGGAGCGACTCAGCCATCCCAGATTGAAACTGATTCAGATGAAGATTCAGCGCCAGTAAACTCCTATTCATTATTGAAAGGACCAGCATGTTTTGGAGAGGAAATACGGCTCACTCGTTTCCCCCCGAACTTCGACGAGTCGCAGCGAGTCACCACCTATCGCAGTGACCAAGACCCTGCCTTATGGATAGAAGATTACGAGGCAAGCATAACAGGGGCTGATGTGACTCAAGAAATACGTGCGAAATACTTCCACTTGGCAATACAGGGAGAAGCTAGGGATTGGCTGTTAAGGCTGCCATCAAAATCAATAAGCACATGGGAAGACTTGAAGGACAAGTTCATCGCAGATTCCAAACAGAAGATATGAAAAACCTTAGACAATGCATTCAAAAAGAGGACGAATCAAGCGGCGACTGGATCAAGAGAATCGCGGAGATCCTTGGCTCCGCCAAAAACTTAACAGTACAAGCTGCAATACAAGCTATGAGAAAGAACTGTAGATTTGAGCCGTTGGTGCACAAATTAAGTCGCGCTGAGCACAAGATTGATAGTTTCGACCAGCTTTTGGCAAGCTGACAAGTACGCAAAGACAGATAAAGGGACAGGCGGCTTATCACAGAACCCAACAGGGAAATTACAAGTCGCGAGATTGAACATCGCACACCAGATAGGAGCAAGAGAGTGATAAGGCCTTACTCCCTAATAACTGCAAGGGGATCTTCGACGTGCCTTGCGACTTACATCGCAGGAGAGATGGCAGGCCAGCGGGTCACACAAAGGCGCAATGTCATTATTACCGGAGGTGGAAAGAAGGCGACACGCCAGATACAGCTCGCAGCAGATCGATGCAGCACAAGAATAAATCTAGCTCTCGTCAAGAGCCTGACGTTTTACCTAGAAGAAACATAGGACAGTTTCATACAGTGGAGTACAAACGACGGATGGAAGCCGGAAGAGCGGTCAGATTTCAACGCCAGAAAGGTATCGTCGCTGGACAGAGCAATCGGTTATTTGGAGTCGCGGCGATCACCCCCCAGAAGTAAGAGATCCAGGACAGCCAGCTCTGGTGGTCACGCCAGAAGTCGCGGGATACAAGTTAAGTAAGGTCCTAATGGACGGAGGAGGAAGAGTAAACATCCTATATCAAGACACGCTCCGAAGAATGAATATACCCGAGACAGGCTGCGACCATCCAGGAAAGAAATTCAAGGCATAATCCCAGGAGCTGTTACGCGACCAATCGGAAAGATAACACTTGAAGTTAGCTTTGGAACAGAGCGGAACTTCCGCACAGAGCTCCTAGACTTTGAGGTTGTAGCAGTCAAAAGCTCATATCATGCAATCTTTGGAAGAGAAGCCTATGTCAAATTTACCGCTCGCCCCTGCTACGTCTACCTACAGTTAAAGATACCAGGACCAAACGGTGTTATTACAATATATGGAGACAGACAGAGAGCGTTAGAATGCGAGAACGCAGGCTCAGTACTCGCAGAAGAAGCTTGTATCGCCAACTCTTCACATGGATATCAGTCGCAGATCGGAATCGCAGCTCAAAACGAGTCGCGTTGGAGGTACCGCGGAAGCGGCCAACAGGATGCAGCCACCGGATGGTAAATACCCACCGAGAAGTCGCGCATCAGCAAGATAATGCCCCAGAGGTCGCCTTGATACAAAAAGAAGACAAGAAATGGCGCATGTGCATAACCCAGCCTCGATCAACAACCCCAGCCAAAGGGGCTCAGTTATCGTGAGACCTTACAAAGCAAACTCAACTCAACATAAGTCGCAGCTCAGTGCGGCTAATCGCTAACAAAGTGCTCTCTGCTTCAACATGAGATATACATCGGAGCTATCATGCTCGACCCGAGTCGCTTTAGCGACTCAAAATTGAACCAATCAGGTGTTCAACCCACTCCGTTAGGAGTATTAATTCGCAACTAAGTGCGATGAGTATCAAGTATGCATGGCCTGCGGGGAATAGAAAACCCGCATTAAAGGGCCTGCATCATCATGTAACACCCTGTAAAACATCGAGTGATTATGAAATAAAGCCGGCACCCTTGACATTCAAGGGTTTGTCGTTTCGCCTCAACTATCATTGAGTCGCTGAGTCTTTTGAATTTCATATATCACTGACCCTTGAGGGCTCCTTACGAGCATCGCGAGTACCAATCGCACCTCAAATTTTGCCAAACTAGTGGCAATCCTTAAGCTAGAAGCGTCTTGCATTATGCGACCAAAGTACTGGGGTGTGGCGTCAATCGAGCTTGATTGCCTATCATGGCCGCTCTCGACCCTGAACACACATGTTCCTAGGAAATACTGAGCCGCGCGAGCGTCTACTTAATGGAATTATCAAGAAAAGAACCTGCTTATAGGTCACAAAAATACTGTTTATAATACATGAATATCTTACAGACTAACGGGCATGTCCCACATTATTTATTTTTCCTCTTCCGAGCAACAGGAGTGGGAATTGGCGCGGCTTGTCTCGCAGTTGCAGTCGCAGGTGTCCTAATAATCAGGGCGCCGCCAGACGAGCAGAAGGGCCACCAGATACTGTTGCTGGAGTGGCAGCCCGAGATGACTCAGCTCCTGAGGACTTTTCCTTGACACCTTGCTCCCATCAAGATTGAATTTATCAAGATAAGTGCCCAAGTCTAAGTTATCAACAAATTTTGTGGCATACCCGCGCATCCCTTTCCAGATATCGAAGTACTCGCTTATTGGCAGTTCAGTATCATCTGCGCTCATCGCCAGGCCGTGGCGAGCAACCTTGCCAACATCTATCTCTGGATAATATGCTCGAAGCAATGTCAAGACATGCGCGGCTCCGGCGCGAGCAGAGGATCGTTTCCAATCAGAGACATAATGTGGAGCCTTGAGCAGTTTATTTATCCAATACTCGCAAGATGTTGGGCCATCAGTCGCAGGAGTGATTACCGTCATAACTTCCTTGGTAACCTTTAAGAAGCGCTGGCTGAGTCAGACAGATATACCAGTTGATCCTTCAATTGGAGCGGGACACTGGGGCCTCAGGTCCTATGTCAAAGAAAGAAAAGGCAAGAAACAAGTCAGAGACTAACGTTGGTTACCCAAAATATGTATGATTAAAGGAATAAAAGACCAACCAGCAAGCTGCAGGACGGCTGATTTGACCATGGAGCCAAAACCCTCAAAGGCTTTGAGCAGCGAGTTATATTTTTCATCTCGCGCGGCGAGTTCCTTTGCGTGGTCTCCCTTCAGGCGATCAATCAATTCAGATTTAAGAGTCAGCCCTTCTCGCAAAGATCTAATGACCTCGTCTTTCTCCATGAGTCGCTGCTGCATATCAGCTTCAAGTTCTTTAAATTGCTCTTCGCAGGAGTCGAGTTGACCTTTGAGAGATTTTATTTCCTGATCTTGGTCCCTAATGACCTCATTATGCTGCTCCAGGCGAGACTGCATCATTTCAGGATGGTCTATGGAAATGCCTTTACCCTTTATTGAGCCAGAAGCATCAAGCAAGGACAGTTCACGCTGAAAACAAACAGAGCAAAACGCATAGGTAAATTATCCAGGAATTTGGGGGCTCGAGATTTGAAGCCAGGAAAAGAATCAACACCCCGTGCGATGACAC
This sequence comes from Poa pratensis, assembly GCA_947311845.1. NCBI lineage: Eukaryota > Viridiplantae > Streptophyta > Magnoliopsida > Poales > Poaceae > Poa > Poa pratensis. The sequence continues at coordinate 26,701,171 of CAMZMU010000043.1, forward strand.
AAGGTTTTGATCCTTGGGGGCTACGGTATATGTACCTGGCGACTTGAAGAAAATTGCTCAACTAAGCCGCGCAGCAGAGCAGCATGCTTGTCTCCAGCAGAAATTATGGCATCTGCGATTGACTTAGAACTATTTCCTGGAGCTGGAATTCTATTTTCAGTAGATACCCTACCAGCAGCAGGAGTTGTGGATGGAGCTGCGACTGGAGTCGCGGCAGGAGCCGCGTCTGCAATACCTTCCTCCAGGGAGGGCCTTGGTTGAGTCGCACCATTACTGTTTCCCACGTTTTCATCAGCAGCATCATCCTCGCTCATAGCTTGCTGAGAAGAAGTGGGATGGGAATTAGACTTGGTAGCCTCTTCAGACATAGCCCTGCAAAACATTGATGGGTTAATAAGCTGACCTAGCAGAGCCGCAACATTGAAAAGAAGGCGAACCATACCCAGAGGCGACACGGATACTCTTCATCAGGCAACCAGAGGAAGGAGAAGATAAACCTTGCAAATCTGAACCTACAGAGTATGAAAAGAAGTAGTGATCAGCAATTCCTTGCCAGAAAACGTAAACACAAAAAGAAAAGGAGAAGAGTCGCAAACAATTACCCGAGCTTATTGAGAAGCAATCCTTTGCAACAGCCTCGGAAGAAAAAGTAGCCTTGTTGGGATCAGCGAGTTTTAAAGATTTGGCAGCTCTTGTTTCTGCTAGTAACGCCAAGGCTTTGCGACGTTTCTCAGGCTGCGCGGGGTCTTCTGAGCTCTGGCATAAAATACGTTTCGAGGACCTGCGAGGCACCTCAGGAAGTTCCAGGAAAGGTGTATTTGGAGTCGAGGACAGAAGAGCGTCGGCCATTTGTTGTTCCTCTTCAGAAGCACTACCCTCGTGCATAACTGTATCTTCGCCAAAGGCTGCGGCTTGTTTGACGACTCAGCCACGGATCCTTGGTTCAAGTCGACGTCCTCTGAGGAAGAACCCAGAAATAGGGATCGATCTGAAAAGGAGCTCAGGTCAGAAATAATTAATTTTGGAGAAGGAATTTTCGAGGAAACAGGTGACAAGTAAACATTACCACAAAAGGCTTGTGCTCAGCCCAGAAGGGAGCAAGTCCGACGTTGTCATACGAGTCAATATCCTCGTCCGTCACTCGGCGAATGAAATTTATCCACTCCCCTTTGTCCCAATCTTCAGGGCAAGTACGATCGACGTCGTTTGCATGACAAGTGAAATCCACCATAAGCCGCGAGCGGCGACTCACAGGCTGAACTCGCCACTTAGTCCAGCAAGATATGAGATCTAATCCAGTGAGACCATGGAGTGTCAGCGCTCTCACCTTGTCTAAAGGGATTCGATAAAGGGTAACGAAGAAGGATCAGGTTTGGAAGACAGAGCATCGGTAGCCTCGAAGGGAAGAGGAGACCAAAGAGGAGAGGAATTTCACCCTCAGGAGAAGTGTTTTTACAATAGAAGAATGTCCTTTGCCACTCCTTGATTTTCTTGGCAAGAGTTAGTTTTGGGAAGATACTACCCCTACGGCGTTGGAAGGAAATGGCGCCGCATTGGAGAAAAGGACCATCTGTGGTTTCCCTTTGACTATTGCAATTGAAAAGAGCAAGCCAGAAATCTATTGAAGGCGGGATACCCAGATAATCTTCGCAGAGGACGTGGAAGTTGCTCACTTGCAACATCGAATTAGGGCCAATATCATGGAAGCGGAGACCTAACCGCTGCATCAAGGAGCGGAAGAAGAGAGAGCCCGGGGCTTGAACCCGCGCTCAACATGCTCCGCAAAAATCACTATTCTCCTGGTTGAGGATTGGGGATTACCTCCTCACCAGCCGCCCGCCATTCGCATTGATCTTTTGGCGGAAGAAGGCCCCGTGCAGATAGGGATTCCAGGAAATCTTCGTCGACCCACGAGCCTTCCCAGTTGCACTTGCGGCGAGACATTTTTCTCAGATCGATGGAGATATCCACCGAAGGATTGTGAGTACGAGAAGCGAGATTGGAGGCGGCGGAAAGGAGTAGCGGATGCGTAATACAGGACTTGATGCAGAACGCTGGGGAAAACGATGAGCCAAGATAAATAACCCAGACGCGGAAGACGTTTAGATCTGAAAATCAACCGTCAAGACAGGATAAGTCGCGTTCTTGAGCCGCCAAGAAGAGTTATAAGCCGCAGATTGGAAATAAGAAAATTGGAGTTCAGCTGGGATAATTCACGTGCGCGGCTCAGGGGTTTGTTAAGACAAAGGAGCCTTCACTCGAAATCCAAGCTAAACTTGGGGGCTAATGTCGGGGGAATACTTTCTGGATTAACCCGCGGCCCAGTGCGACTTAACTTACTCGCACGGACGAAGGCCCACTTGGGAGCAAGCCCAATATTGAACCGCCATAAGGGGAAAGATCTAGAAGACATATCCCGGAGGACGTGAAGACCAAGTAGTCTCCGAGTAGGCCTCTGTGGATGTATTCCTTATGGGGAAGTTTCCTTTTGTAACCTAGCGAGCCTCTGTGTATATAAAGAGGACTCGCAGGACTTAGAGCGGGTCAAGCTATCAAGCCCCAAACCCTAGCTCATACGGCGAGTACCAGATCGGATCGCCTCCATTGTAACACCTCGATTATCATATCAATACCAATCTAGGGTAGGCAGGAAGTAGGTCTTTTACCTCACATTGAGGGGGCCGAACCTGGGTAAATCTGTGTTGATCTTTGTTCCTGCGATCCCAAGCTCGGAGATGCTTGACTCGTGTAATCCCACACCTACGAAGTCATCTATGACACCTGACGTGACAAACCCACGACACCGGCTGAGTGGGAACGGTTACAACCTTTACCTTGTTAAGGACTAACCCAGGATCATCAGTGGCGGTAGGACTGCCAGGATCACGACACCCCACCCCACGGCCACTCATTTTCCCAACACCACCATCCTCATCCCAGTCTTGGTCACCATCTCAACGCACACGCAAATGGAGAACCAAACTAGAGGACCCTGGCTAGTCCCGCTCAAGTTAGTTAGTCGACGGGGGTTCCATATGCCCACCGAAAGGAAGCGCGCTCAGTCTTGGTTCAAGAGGTAAAGAACTCGCACCTAGGTGGCGAGAGTGAGACAAAACACCACCATACCAAGTGGCCTCTCATCCCCACCTTTAAACATTTTATTACCTTTCTCCACACTTTCTCCACCATCATCTGCCCATCTCAACACCTGATTCCAACCATGGAACATCCACCTGACTGCTAAGCATTTAACTAAGCATGGCTAAGCAACAATATAGCATAGTTGAGTATTTCAGGCCAACAATACAATCCTATGGATAATAGGAGGGAACAGGTAATGGCATCGGAAACTTAATGCAACTATGGGATACTCTAATCCAATAAAATTGACATTTGGAACCGCATGCAATATTATAGTGGAGAAAATATTTGCGGAAAATAGGATAAAATATGCTTAGAGGGGGATTACGCTTGCCTTATTAAGCGGAGTAGTCAAACTGCTCGTCGGAGTAATGATGCTCAACTCCGAACTCGTGATCTACCGGAGAGCAAACAAAACCGGAAAGCAAAAACAACAATCAACACATGGCAATTGTGCAATGCATACAAAAATGATGACATGACATTTTAGATGCACCCTAGAAGCATTGAACATGATCAACAAGTTAAATGGGGTCCCTAGTATATTTATTGCATTATTTGGAATAAACCCCATATTTAAACTTAGTGATTATAATTACTACGAGAGCACATTATTGTAATTGTGAGCAATTATGCATGATGATGATGATTCTGGATCACTCATGTTTTTCTGAGCATTTCGATATAAGGAACACATTTTTCGGATACCCCGATTAAAAGTTATTAAATTTAGAATTTCCTCTTTTTAATTATTTACTTCTAATTATTTTAATTCCAACGCTAAATAAATTAGTTACTCGACTCGAGGAAGAGGGATGAACTAGTAGGAATCATCGAGGATCGATGTCCCTAAGTGTGCGAGGGAGTAGCGGAAACAATCGCTAACGAGGAGGAAAAGAAAAATCAACAGGGAAAAAAAACAGAGCAGCCGGCCTGTGCCCCGGCTGGGCCGGTTGTGTGGCCGGCCTGCTAACAGGGGGCTCCGGCTCTCAGCCCGGCTGGGCTGGGTGTGTGACCGGGCAGGTGGCAGAGCCCACCGGCTCTCAGCCCGGCTTGGGCCGGGCCCAAGGCCGGTTAGTGGCCCGTGAGCAACGGCTTTGAGGCCGGTTTAACCGGCTCTGCGACCGGTCGAGCACGGACACGAACGGCGACGACGGCGCGCGGCTACGGCGAGGTGGAGCGGGAACCAGTGCGGGAGAGGGAGAGGGAAGAGGGGCATTGGCACGGGGAGCTCACCACGAACACGAGCACGGCAACGGCGAGGCAGGGGATGGACGGAGATGGCCGGAATCACCCGGCGGAGCGGCGGCGGTGGTCGGCGGGGAATCGGACAGCACAGGCGTTTTACCATGCCCCCTCGATTCCTTTGGCAGGGATGAAGCAGGCGACGCGGCGGAGATGGTGGTGGTCGCCGATGTATTCGGGAGCTTCTCAAGCGGCGGCACGAGCTCAGCGGGGGCGGCGGCCATTGCGGCTCGGTGGGGGAACAGAGGGAGAGCGAGATGCGGGGAAAGTGTCGGGGATGGGGTGAGTAGGGCAGGTGGAGCTCGCGTGCGTGCTCTTCTTCTCCTCCTTGCAGGCAGAGGAGAGCAGGGGGCCCGGGCGCGCGCACGGCGGTGCGGCGCGAGCACTGCGCTCGGTCGCTACAGGGGAGAAGAAAGAAGGTTTTACAAAGAGGCCCCTGGAACTTTTAAGTTCATCACAAACGGGTCCTTCTGCTGTTTCTTTTTTAAAATCAGTGGCTCTAGGGATTTATTTGAGGCACTTAAATACCTCCAAAAATTGTGCAAATTTTTGGGGAGTCTCTTTATATGAATATGAAGTTCCCCTAATTTTCCCAGATTATTTGAAATTCATTTGGTAGGAAAATAAAATAGGAATTGCTCACAGGCAATTTTGAGTTACTCTCCTTTTATTTTATTTTTACAATTCAAAATAGTTTGTCAAAATTACCTTTGGAACTTTTGGAACTACCTCGACAAATATATTAACTTCAAATACTCTTTACTTGTCACAAACTTCCTTAAGACAGTAAAAGATTTAAAACCATTTTTTTGGCATTTGTTTTTATGTGTTGCCAAACCCATTTGTGTGTTAGTTAGCAAGTTAAAATTGGATGCCATGATGCAATGCAACACAAAAGCGAAAATTTACTCGGGTTTTTAGGTTTCCGAACTTTGGGCTGTTACAAGAGGACCAGCCCAGGTAGTATTGTTGAAATTGATCACCACTCCGTGGAGTACACAGTGAAGGGAGTGACAAGGACCAAGGAATGATTTAGGAGGGTTTTTGTGTGCTTTGAGGCTTGTCGCCTGGGTTTTTTGGCAGGCTGCAGGCCGTATTTGGCTATTGATGCTACTTTTCTCACAGGGAGGTTTAAAGGATAGTTAGTAGCAGCTTGTGCAGTTGATGCACACAATTTTGTATTTCCAGTTGCGTACGGTGTGCTGGAGACAGAGTCTGAGGAGAGCTGGACTTGGTTTTTGCAGAATCTACGTCGGGCTATTGCACATCCCAATGGCTTGGTAAGTCATACAGATGCCTGCAAGGGTTTAGAAGTGGCTATGGACAATGTGTTCCCTATAGTAGAGCATAGGGAATGCATGCATCACCTTGCTGCAAATTTTGTGAAGAAATTCAAAGGAAAGTAATATACCGACAATTTATGGCCAGCATCTTTGACTTGCAGTGTGAGGAAGCAGAACTACCACATGAGGTAGTTATACACGAATGCCAAAGTGAAGGAATACTTGGAAACACACCACTCCAAGTTATGGGCCAGAAACTAATTCAGTGAACTGAGCAAAGTTGACTATGTGCACAATAATCTTGCAGAGTCTTTCAACTCAACGATCCGGAAACTAAAGGATCTTTATTTGGTGTATTTGCTTGACAAGATAAGGATAGAATACACGCAGAAGTTTCATTTTCATGTAGGAATAGCTGAGGCAAAATTCATTGGCCACATTATCATCCCTTCCGTGATGAATGAACTGAAGCAGAAAACAGGAGGCTTGGTAATGAACATGACTCTATGCTCGGATACCAAAGTAGAGGTATCAATAATGGATAAAGAGAAGAGAGATGGAGATATCCAGTGGATTTAGAAGCTAGAACTTGCAGTTGTAGGCAATGGTAGATAACTGGGTTGCCATGCATTCATGCATTGTTTTTCATCACTTCTCTCTCAGGTCCAGCAGGGAACATACAGCAGTATGTGCATGAGTACTACTCTGTTGCAAGGTTCAAAGCCACATATGCACATGCCTTGCCTGGTTTGGAGGGAAAACAACAATGGGACAGAGTTGACCCTGGATTCAAGCTTTGCGCTCAGTTCTGAAGAGAGCAGCAGGTAGACCGAGGAAGAGTCGTTTCAGACGTTGCAGCGAAGGAGCTGGACTTGGAGCGAGGATGCGTAAGTGCACAAGGTGTGGTGGGACAGGTCATTTCAGTAAGTATTGTGATAACGCAGTAGATCCAGCTTTCGGAGAGAGTTTCGATCAAAATCTTGGTCAGCAGCCGGATGCAACAGATGATGAAAATGATGATGAGCAGTCACATGATTCTGATGATGATCCAAATGATGGTCAACTGTCGCATGATTCTGATGATGATCCAAATGATGGTCAGCTGCCGCATGATTCTGACGGTGATCCAAATGATGCTCCAAAAGGTGCTGAAAATGATGCTCCAAATGATGGTGACCAACCTTCTGTGGTTGTGAGTTCTGCTAGGTATGTAAATCATGCCAATGATGCTCCAATGCTAGTGTACATTTATCACTTGACATGATCTCACTGAAAATGATGCTCCCTTAATGTTTTGTACAGCTCTATGGTCTGTTCGAAGAAGATAGTCAAGGTACCGACAACCAAGAGGAGAAGAGAAGAAGCAGTGAGCACAAGGATGACAAGGAGCAAAATGGTGGCAGGTAGCACAAGGATCACAAGGAGCAAAGTGGTGGCAAGAAGCACCAGGAGCACCAAGAAAACAGTATAAATGATGTTGTATTTCTATGAAACATTATGGATGCTGTTGTATTTCTGTTGAATGATGTGGGACATATGTTATAACTATTTCTGTTGTATTTCTGTTGAATCATGTCAAAATCCGATCCCTTTTGTGAAGTAAACTCACTTTTATGAAAAATGTGCTAGAAAAGAGCTCCAAAGGTAGGGTAAACGGCCTCATTCCTAAGCGATGTTTTTTTGACCTTGTCTAAATCAGCCAAATAATTTTTCTACACATCTATTCTATATATATATACTATGTGCGCGTCGGTTTTTCAATTTTTTGATTGTTTTTGAATTTTTTATGCTTATTTTCAAATCGGTCAAACCTAAGTTTGACCAACATTTAAATAAGTTTAAAACATGAAAATGAAAAACTAACCCTGGATCCTTCTTAGTCACTCCAAATTGAAGCTTTTGTGAGGTTTTTGAAAATTTCATGTTGCAAATCCAAAACCACTCCTCTTCAACCTTAGACTTCATTGTTTGAGTTTTGAGACATCAGATGAGATACATGCCCTTTTCCTTTTGAATGTATGTAGACCTTGTTTATCAACTTGAGTCGTTAGTACATGACATATGAAGACTATGTGCGTCGGCTTTTCAAAAAAAAATATTGTTTTTGAATTTTTTATGCTTATTTTCAAATCGGTCAAACCTAAGTTTGACCAACATTTAAATAAGTTTAAAACATGAAAATGAAAAACTAACCCTGGATCCTTCTTAGTCACTCCAAATTTAACCTTTTGTGAGGTTTTTGCAAATTTCATGTTGCAAATCCAAAACCACTCCTCTTCAACCTTAGACTTCATCGTTTGAGTTTTGAGATATCACATGAGATACATGCCCTTTTCCTTTTGAATGTATGTAGACCTTGTTTATCAACTTGAGTTGTTAGTATATGACATATGAAGACTATGTGCGTCGGTTTTTAATTTTTTGATTGTTTTTAAATTTTTTATGCTTATTTTCAAATCGGTCAAACCTAAGTTTGACCAACATTTAAACAAGTTTAAAACATGAAAATGAAAAACTAACCCTGGATCCTTCTTAGTCACTCCAAATTGAAACTTTTGTGAGGTTTTTGAAAATTTCATGTTGCAAATCCAAAACCACTTCCCTTGATTTCATACGACATAGTTTGAGATATCACATTAGATACATGAATTTCTTGTTTAAATGCATATAAACCTTGTTTATCAACTTGAATCGTTAATATATGTCATAAGGAGACTATGTGCGCAGGTTTTTTTCATTTTTTGATTTTTTTTGAATTTTTTATGCTCATTTCAAATATTCGTCAAACCTTCTAGAAGGAATCTGCGGGCACCGTCCGATCTAACCCAAGCCTTCTAGAAGGAAACTGCAGCCGTCCGATCAAACCTTCTAGAAGGAATCTGCGCGATCCGCGAGAGGCCTCATACTGCAATCTGATTGGCTGGACTAATTTGTTTTCTCAACACGCGAGAGGCCGCGAGTGGGCACGCTAGATGGGCCGTGTCCGTTCTGCAACGCGCTCGTCTCAGACTTTTACATGAAGGAGATATGCCCTAGAGGCAATTAATAAAGTGATTTTATTTGTCATATCTCAATTGTTCATAATATGTTTTAATACCATGCTATAACTGTATTATGTGGAAACATTAATACACGTGTGGTATAAAAACAACTAGGTCCCTAGTAGCCTCTATTTAACTAGTTCGTTGGGTAACAGATGATCAAGGTTTCCTGATCATGGACAATGGCGTCGGTTAACAACGGAGTCATATCATTAGGTGAATGATTTGATGGACATACCCAAAATATAGAAACGTAGTATTCATACCTTCGACTGTGAGATCATATCAAATCTCTGCTTCTTAAAGATATGGCTGATTGCATCAAACGGCATGACTTATATAGTGTGACAATAAAGGTGACACTTTCGGGTATCGGAAGGAAGCAGTAGAAGCGAGTGATCAAGAGCGGGAATTGCCAGTCCACATAGCAGGATAGATACTGTAACAGCCCAAAGTTAAGAACCTGAAAAACCTGTGTAATTTTTCCGCTTTTGTGTTAATTGCATCATGGCATCCATGCATCATGTTGTTGCTAGGGAATTTTGCTAGGGAATTGTTGTTGTTGCTAGGGAATTGTTGGTGTTGCTAGGGAATTGTGGTGGTTTGGCACCACTTCAAACAAAAGGCCAATTTTGCTTCAACAAATTTCAAAACCGTGAAAGCACTCAAACTTGCAAAACAAAAATGCTTGGCAACTATATTTGTCAAGTAAGTTCCAAGAGCTCCAAAATAATATGTTGATCTTGCTCCAAATTGTTAAAGGAGCAACACTTTTGAAAATTAGCAAAATGCCCTATCCAACCTCTCTGAACAAATGTTGTCCAAAACATTTTATTTGGAGACGCCAATTTTGTGGAGCTTCCACATGAGATGAAAAGGCCACACAATTTATTCCATAATTTTTGAAAGTGTTTAAGTGCTCTAATTAAATCAAATACCGTGCTGGTTTTAAAAGGTTTTAAAATTAATTCAGGAAAGGACCAATCCGTGATTTAAATCAAAAAGTGCAGGGGGGTGTTTGTAGTTTTGCCGTCCTCTTCCTCCTGTCGCCACAGTGGCGCGGCATGGCCGCCGAGCCCGCTGCCAGCCCACGGGGCCCCCGCCCGCCTGCCGCGCTGGGAGGTGAAGAAGCACCACGAGGGTGCCCTGCTCCTCATATCCTACCCTCTCCACCTGCCCCGCGCTTTCTTTTTCCCCTCCACGAGCTCCCCTCCGCCGAGCCATGTCCGTGCTTGCCGCCGTCGCGTGGAGCTTCTCCGGGTGAATCAAAGACCACCCGCAGCTCCGCCGTGCCGTGCTCGTCGTCCCTGCCAAAGGAATCGAGCGGGGAAGATTGCAATCGCCCGTGCCGTCCATTTCCTCGCCGACCACCGCCGCCGTTCCGCCGCACGATTTCCGCCGCCGTGGACCGTCTCTGACCTCGCCGTTTGCTCGAGCGTGTCCCTGGTGAGCTGCTGCCCATCCCCGTGCCTGTCTTTTCGTCGCTCGCGAGCTGTGGCTCGAGTTCGCTTGAACTCGCCGCCGTCGTTCCGCGTGTGACCCCGCGTCGGATTTTCCGAACGAAGCCCAACCGGATTTTCCGATTGCTCCCAGTACGAGTTCGATTTTCTTCCTTAGCAGAAACTCCATCCTCACCGGACGATCGGATATTCCGAGTTTGAATAATTCGGATTTTCCGATTGGTATCAGTACGAGGAATCCTTCGTTCCTTAGTCGTTTCTTCGGGTGAACAGTCACTCGGAGTTTCCGATTTCTTAAATTTCGGATCGATTTTAGTCCAGCAACCAAAAATATTGCCGTTTCTTCTTTTTCCTTCTAATTTGGCTAAGAATTGCATTGTGGTCTAAACCTAAGTTGTAGAGGACATTTTAAAAGAGGATTTAAAAGGAAATAACTTGTATTTTTCTTCGGTGCATCCGAGAAATGTGTTCGTGAACCCAAAACGTCCGGAAATTTGTAAACTACTCATTAAAATAAATATCGTGTATATTAAATCACCGATACCCTGCATTGTATCATCTGATCATGACATCTTATATCCAAGTGCAACATAGGGTTCCATCTTCCGTAATCAACAAGTAAGATGATCCATGACCTAAATTCACGGGATATCCGGGATGCGCCCCTCTAAGCACCCGAGCTCCGTTTAATTTGAATAGTTGAATCATCCTCCTCCCGGGGATTTAAATTGTCATGACATCATGTGTTTGCGCATTGCATTTGGTAAATCATGTGTGGTGATTGATTTGCTCTTCCGTTGCTATGCTTCGATAGATCAAGCAGCCGGGGTTACTCCACAATACCCCGAAGAGCCGTACTACCAGCACGTTGAGCAAGGCAAGCGTAATCCCCCTCTGAGCATGTCTTATCCTATATTTCCGCAATTATTTTCTCCACTATAATATTGCATGTGGTTCCAAATGTCAATTTTATTGGATTAGAGTATCCTATAGTTGCATTAAGATTCCGATGCCATTTACCTGTTTCCCTCCTATTATCCATAGGATTGTGTTGTTGGCCGAGATACTTACTATGCTATGTTGATGCTTAGCCATGCTTAGTTAATTACATAGCTATACATTGATGGTTCGTGTTGGTAACAGGTGATGAGATGAGAATGATGGTGGAGAAAATTGTGGTGACGGATAATAAAATGCTTAAAGGTGGGGATGAGAGGCCACTGTGGTTGTGGTGTTTTGTCTCGTTCTCGCCGCCTAGGTGCGAGTTCTATACCTCTTGAACCAAGACTGAGCGTGCAACCATGCGTGAGGCCTATGCATTCGCAGTGCAGGAACCTCATAGACTAAATAACTCGGGCGGGGCTAGCCAGGGTCCTCTAGTTTGGGCTTTCATTTGCGCGTGCGTGATGATGGTGGTATGAACTGAGATGAGGATGGTGGTGTTAGGAAAATGAGTGGCCGTGGGGCGGGGTGTTGCAGGCACCTGGCAGTCCTGCCGCCACTGATGATCCTGGAAAGTCCTTAACGAGGGAGAAGTCGACACCGCTCCCACCCAGCCGGCTTTCCAAGGAAGAGAGCTAATGATCAGGTAATGGGCCGGACGGTACGCGTGGCAAACATTGTACACCCCTGCAGGGTAAATCTTTTCGAAAAGCCGTGTCCGCGGTTATGGACGACTTGGGAAGTGAAGGTAAGATCATAGAATAACTTTAACGGAATGATTAAAAACTGGGTACTAGAGGTACCACTCACAAATGCAAGGTGAGCTTCCTCGAGGGTGATTCGGGGAGGTGCCTTTGATGAACAGGTACAATGGTTGATGATGGTTGATGCTGAGTAAGGTGATGAAAGAAAGAGTTACTCCTTACCTCTTTTGAAAATATTCTGATTAGTCGATGCCATTGAGTTATGTTTTTCATAAATAAAATCAGCTTTATGCAAAACAGCCATATAACTTTGAAAGCCTCATCGAGCTAAAGCTCTATATATAATCTTGCGAGTTCGTCGAACTCAACGTCGTTTGTTTTGTTTCAGAGGAGGACTTCACCGACCTCGAAGGTGGGTTCTTTGTGGACGTCGACGAGTAGTCTGGGGTTCCCAGGTGGCAGCTTGGGACATCCCGGAACAGCTGGCGCTGGATGTTTATCTGTAGGCCTCTTAGGCCATATGTTGGTTCTTGTTGTTTAGAACAACCTAATTCGCTTCCGCATGTTGTACTGTTGGGTCAGTGACCACTGGTTGTCATTTGCTATCTTTCTCTATTATAAGAGTTGAACTATAATGATTTGTGTCGTAGAGTCTGTGATGTGCCAGTTGTTCCACAAGTCTTGATCTCTCTATTATGCTTTGATAGTGTGTCTGGTGGTATCGGATAACCGGAGACACAGTATCACGGTATAACAGTCGGGTCGGGGCGCCACAGATACTCTGGACCCACTCGGTGAGATTACATCAATGAGCTTGCAAGCATGTGACTAGGTCACGGGGATGTAATGTCACAGACAAGTAAAGATAGATTTGTCAATGGCGAGGTCATGCTCGGTAATCGTCATACCGGAGAACGACGCTCGGAAAATCTAAGTATCGCTAGGCAAGAGGATGAGACTGGATGTCTAAAGGTTCAAACGATAGAAGACATTCGTGGACACACAGGGGCTATCATGGATATCCAGATCACGCTATTAGTCATTGATCAGAGAGGATGTCTCGATCATGTCTAGAGTGATCCCGAACCATGGGGTAACACACTTAAGGGTGGGTGACGATTAGATTGGATTTAGAGAGAAAAGAAACCGGAGACTCTGGAAGTGTTCCGGACATGTCCGATGGAGATCGGAGGGCAACGAAATATGTTTCGGGGTCCGAATGAATTAAATTATATGTATTCAATATTAATAAGTGTTATTAGTAATTAAATATATTTTTTATTTAATTAAATTCAAATTTTAAAAGGCATTAAACCTATATGGGCCTTAGAGGCCCATTAGGGGAAAATCCCAAAAAGGAGAAAGGAAAAAAAAAGAGGGAGGAGGGCCGGCCGGCCTGGCTGGGCCGAATGCCCCCCCCCCCCCCCCCAGGGCCGGCGGCTCCTCGTTGGCCGGCGGGTGGCCATGTGGGGTTTAGTCCCACATGGCCTAGCCAAGGGAGATGGTCTCCCTCCTCCTCCTTTAAATAGGGGACCCCCCATGCCTTTGGAATTACACCAATTTCTCCCTTCTTCTCTCCTACCTTGAGCATGGTCCATTTCTGGAGGTGCGTACGGGGAGGGAAGTCTCTCTATACGCACACCGCCGTGCTGCTAGATACACTCTTCCACTTCCGCTGCTCTGCTGGATCTGGAGCCCGGATGTCGTCATCCACACCGTACGTGTGTGGAACCGCGAGCGCCATTGTTTGGCGCTGGGAGCCGTCTTCTTCCACTACATGACCCTGAGGTCGGCGCCGTCGTCTCCACCGACAACGTTTGTGCGGGAACGTAATCCCGCTTCCGGTCTACAAGGGTATGTATTCCGATCTCCTCCGTATTAGTATATCTACATAGTATAGATCCTGGCTAGTTTATGGTTATCGTCGGTAGGAATTTTTTTGTTTTCTGTCTACGATCCCCTACAGTGGTATCAGAGCCGATCTATGCGTAGATATTTCTGTACGGTTAGAACACATGTTGAATGTGGGCATCGATTCTACATTTGTTACCCTCTCGTGTGTACTTGTTTATATCGCGGTATTGTCGGATGAAGCAGCCCGGACCGACTTTACGCGTATTCTTACGCGAGACTGGTTCCACACTTGACATACGGCTTGTACCGTATATGTGGCTGGCGGATGTCTGTATCTCCTACAATAGTTGATACGGCATTTACAATGGAGGGCTCCGAAAGGGGTGTAATAGAGGCAATTGTCTTATCGCTGTTGTGGTTGTGTTCGTAGGTAAGAAACGGTTCTTGTGCGAAAGCCCTAGCAGCCACGTAAAAAAATGCAAAAGATAAAGTAGAAAGCGTCTATCTTTATTTCACAGGGGCAATGTGATATGGTCAATGTAGGTTTATTAAGTTGTTTATAAACTGTCGGCGCGAAGGAGACTATCGGCGCAGAGGAGACCATATCATGTCGCATCACACTTCATTTTAGATGTTATGTAGATTGTGTGCATCTTATATTGTGTATATATATGTCTATATATTAGTTACACGGCGGTAGTAATATAAGATGATCCCTCCTAAAATTCCGATAATAGTGTTCTCCCTCTGTCGTGCACCAACAATAAAGTTCTACGTTACGGGGTACGCCGCTTTGCGGTTACACTCGTCTTTTCGTTCGCATACAGTGGGTGTAAGCCACGTTGCACACACAAATACGTCAGAGGGTGTTATGGCGAGCCTAGCATGTACAGACATGGCCTCGGAACACAAGTACCGAAAGGTTAAGCACGAGTCACATGCGGTGATGTGATCGATATACGATGTCTACCTTTGAAGTTATGCTATCTGACTGATCGATGGGGGTAGTGTAATGGATGGGGATTGTGTAATCACTAAGACGATGCGAGGGATACTCGTCTTGAGTGGGAGTTCTAGTAGTTTTATTTTGAAAACTTAGTTTTACTTTGAAAACTTAGTTTTATTTTGAAAACTTGAACCCATATTTTATTATGAACAAAAGTCTTTATGCTTTGCAAAACCTTTGTAGATGATAACCACTTCTATAGACCTTTTAAACTTAGGTGCATTCCTGCGATTGAGAAACTTAAAAGGTCGGTCAAACTTCATAGTTTTATACCATAGCTTGAGATACTCCTTGTTTCAAACCTTTTACCTCTACATGATACAAAACCCGATAGGAGATAGACCCAGAGATTCCGCTAAACAAAAGGATAATTTAGATTATCAAGTTTTGTGTGGATAATTCCATCATAGTCCAGTGTATGCTATGATCTCTGCCATAGAGAATGAACTATGGGTGCGTGTTGACAGATCGCGAACATTTGGAATGGTCGCTGAGACTGATGATCTGTATCCACCGTAAATCAGGTTTTCTTCTCAACCAAGATGGAAGAGAACACTCGCATTAAAGGAGCACGTGGTAGTCATACTTGATGACATTGGTCATACTTGATGACATTGAATGCCTCGCTCAGCTCGATCACTGGATGACAGACAATGTTGCCAGACGAAAATGTTTTGTCATAGACTATGTCATGCACGGGAATCATTCACCTTCATGTATTCTGGATTACGTTGAAGAATCAAGAAGATGAAACGAATCACCGGGAAGTCATCAATGATGATGGTATATATATGATATACAAGTTATGAATTTTTACCTAAACAAGTACTTGCAGTAGTGACTAAGATTTGATACTAGTCATGTTTTATGAAAACAAGATTTTCTGCTTGAGTAGCTTGGAAGGATGAAGAGACAATGAGTGTGCTGATAATGGCAGGCAATATGTTGTGAATATGTTGTGATGGCCATAGACACTCTCTCTGCATCTACCATTTAGATTAAATTTGATTTGAACAAATTCTATTAGATCGCTTGTTAGCATGATCATTATAAGTGTGTCTTGCCTCTAGTGAGACAATTATTCATATTTGTTAGTGACAAATCGTTGTCCTACATTTATAAGTGATATCTTTAATGATCATACACCGATTATGAATGGAATGTTGCTATTTGAATCTAGATGGTAGTAGCTCTCACATTTATAACATTAATGTCAAAGATACAAACTTAATAATGACACCATATTATTATGGCACTAACGTTTTAAGTCATGTCAATGTTATATGCATTAAGAAGCGCCATTCAATGGATCTCCAAGTCTTAGATTTGATCTTTTGACACTTGCAAGATAACTAGACACCGTTTCGGAAAATGGGCATTTAACTTGTTGAGAATCATACATATCGATGTGTGTGAATCAATGAAGTGCTTCAACGTGTAGTGGAAATCATTATTTTGTAAACTTCACCAATGATTTGAGTAGATATGGGAATATCAACTTAATGAAATGCTGGTCTGAAAAGTTTGATAAGATCAAACAAGTTCGGAGTGAAGTAAGAGAAATAAATTTAACAAGAAAATCAAATTCTCGCGATACAGATCGAGGAAACATGGATTTGAGTTATGAGTTTGGCATATCATTGGAAGACTTGTGAAAATAGTTCCGCAAATTATGCCGCACGAAACACCACAATGTTATGGTGTGATAGGACGTCGTAATCACACGCTATTGGTTTGTGTGTGATCAATAAAATCTCTTATCGATTTTTATGATCATTAGAGTCGTATGGTAGGAACAAAACATTCACTTTAGATAATAGAGAAACCATCTAAATCCATGGAGGCAATACCATATGAGTCATGGCATGGCTTTTAGCCTAGATTGTCATTTCGGTGTTTTAGTGTTTCGATACGATCAAACCTAAAACGGATAAATTCATCTTTGTAATGTATCTAAGAAATCAGTTGGATACATGTCTCACGACAGAGGCAAAATCGTTGCCAAAATATACCTTACTAAAGAAATAGTTTCTTGTCCGAAGGTATAAGTGGGAAAGAAAGTTGAGCAAGACAGAGTTAATGAACTTCCTCTCCAGATAGAGTGGCGCAACGAAAACCGTTCCGGTACCGTCCTCCACAACTGGAAGGAAGCTGATGATAAGTGATCATGATGCTCTGAGCTCATACTAAGATCGTAGGCATATGAGAATGTGTTCCGCACTGTGTGGTACGACAATCTTGTTATGAACGTCATGTTGATGGAACATGACAAACCTATGAACTACGAAGAAGTGATGGTGAACCTAAGTCCGAGAAATGGCTATGAGCCATATATAATCCAAGATAAAATCCATACACGATTACCAAGTAAAGACTTGGGTAAATCTTCTTGATGGGCTCCAAGCCGTTGAGAGTAAATGGAATTTTATGACAAAATAGACACTGACAGAAAGGCAACCGTTATTAGGATCGATTTGTCATAAAACAGTTTCAACAAATTCAAAAGTTGACCACAACGAGAATTTGTCTCAAGTGGCGATGCCTGATTAAGTCTATTTAGGATTGTTTTAGCAATTACTATAATTTCGAATTGAGAAATTGATAGATGGATAAAGAAGCCATGTTTCTTAATGGTAGCATTAAGAAAAGAGTTGTAACTAGTACAATGAGATGGTTTGTTGATCCTAAGGATGCTACACACGTATGCGAACTTCAGTTGTCCATTCATGGGCTGAAGTAAGCATATCGGAGCTGGAATCTTCACTTTGATAATGTGATCAAAGGATTTTGGAGTCGTCCAAAATAGTTGAAAAACCTGCATTTATAAAGAAGTGAGTGGGAGCTAAGTAGCTTTTCTTGATCTTATATGTGAATGGCATATTTGAGTGGGAGCTAAAAGGAAATTCTCTTGTCTTATATGCGGAAGGCATATTTGAGTGGGAGCTAGGTGTAATTCCAAATTTATATGTAACGACATATTGAGAATGATACAGATCCTCTGGTAAAGTATAAATGATTATTTAAGTGATTACATTTTCTATGAGTGAAGTTAAGAGTATTAGGCTTTAAATCTATAATTCGTATAGATCATAAGGGGCTTAATAACATTAGGTCGGAATATTTTTTCTAGGTTAAAATTCTGAAATGTTTTAGAATAGAACAAGCGAAGAAAGGTTCTTACTTGTATGACTAGGTAAAATATTGAGATTATCTTGGCATTTCAGCGATAGTAATTGAAAGAACTGGATGTCCGATATCCTCTATGCCTCAGACATAGATTCTATCATACTGAAAACTCGACTTGGTGTGACCCAAATTATTGGTTGAAGAACGGGTTCTAGAGTGATCCCAGGATGGATCAATGAACAAATGTTAAGTATTTCCTTCAGTGTCTACAGAGAACTAAAGATATATTTCTTGTATGGGTGAGAGTGAAGAGACAGCTTGTCGTAAAAGGGTTACGATGATGCAAGTTATGACACTGACCCATACGGCTAGAAATCTCATATAGGAGAAGTCCTTTGTTTTGAAGAAAGGGTTAGATTGCAAAGTTGCATATGAATGCACTATCGTAGAAGGGTTAGCTTGCGAAGTTGCATATGAATGCACTATCGTAGAAGGGTTAGCTTGCAAAATTGCATATGAATGCACTGTCGCATGATCTACATAAATACATGGCTATTTTGGAAGTAGCAAGTATGATTGGACTGAGCAGTTTTTCTGAGCATGTCTGGTTTCCCTTAATAGATCTCTTAGACTTTTAAGGCTCATATTGTGCGAAATTTTGAGTCTCACTCCATCGACAATCATATATTTCACCGTTATCATATGATACGGGATGATGTCAAACTAGGTGACATAGAAGTGTTGCAAAGCACATACAGATCTAGATCTGTTGACTTGCTTCCTCTTCCACGAGACGAGAATGCACCAATATTGCTATAGGTGTTAAGCTTTTACCAAGTTGTAAACTAGATTGATTTGTACTCTAGTGCAAGTGGGAGACTGAAGGAGATATGCCCTAGAGGCAATTAATAAAGTGATTTTATTTGTCATATCTCAATTGTTCATAATATGTTTTAATACCATGCTATAACTATATTATGTGGAAACATTAATACACGTGTGGTATAAAAACAACCAGGTCCCTAGTAGCCTCTATTTAACTAGTTCGTTGGGAAACAGATGATCAAGGTTTCCTGATCATGGACAATGGCGTCGGTTAACAACGGAGTCATATCATTAGGTGAATGATTTGATGGACATACCCAAAATATAGAAACGTAGTATTCATACCTTCGACTGTGAGATCATATCAAATCTCTGCTTCTGAAAGATACGGCTGATCGCATCAAATGGCATGACTTATATAGTGTGACAATAAAGGTGACACTTTCGGGTATCGGAAGGAAGCAGTAGAAGCGAGTGATCAAGAGCGGGAATTGCCAGTCCACATAGCAGGATAGATACTCTGATCCCACTCGGTGAGATTACATCAATGAGCTTGCAAGCATGTGACTAGGTCACGGGGATGTAATGTCACAGACGAGTAAAGATAGATTTGTCAATGGTGAGGTCATGCTCGGTAATCGTGATACCGGAGAACGACGCTCGGACAATCTAAGTATCGCTAGGCAAGAGGATGAGACTGGACATCTAAAGGTTCAAACGATATAAGACATTCGTGGACACACAGGGGCTATCATGGATATCCAGATCCCGCTGTTAGTCTTTGATCAGAGAGGATGTCTCGATCATGTCTGGAGTGATCCCGAACATATCGCTAGGCAAGAGGATGAGATTGGATTTAGAGAGAAAAGAAACCGGAGACTCCAGAAGTGTTCCGGACATGTCGATGGAGATCGGAGGGCAACGAAATATGTTTCGGGGTCCGAATGAATTAAATTATATGTATTTAATATTAATAAGTGTTATTAGTAATTAAATATATTTTTTATTTAATTAAATTTGAATTTTAAAAGGCATTAAACCTTAGAGGCCCATTAGGGGGAAATCCCAAAAAGGAGAAAGGAAAAAAAGGAGGGAGGAGGGCCGGCCGGCCTGGCTGGGCCGAATGGGCCCACCAGGGCCGGCGGCTCCTCCATGGCCGGTGGGTGGCCATGTGGGGTTTAGTCCCACATGGCCTAGGCAAGGGAGATGGTCTCCCTCCTCCTCCTTTAATAGGGGACCCCCCATGCCTTTGGAATTACACCAATTTCTATCTTCTTCTCTCCTACCTTGAGCGTGTTCCGTTTCTGGAGCTGCGTACGGGGAGGGAAGTCTCTCTACTATACGCACACCGCCGTGCTGCTAGATCCACTCTTCCACTTCCACTTCTCTGCTGGATCTGGAGCCCGGAGGTCGTCATCCACACCGTACGTGTGTGGAACCGCGAGGCGCTATTGTTTGGCGCTGGGAGCCGTCTTCTTCCACTACACGAGCCTGAGGTCGGCGCCGTCGTCTCCACCGACAAAGTCTGTGCGGGAACATAATCCCGCTTCCGGTCTACAAGGGTATGTATTCTGATCTCCTCCGTATTAGTATATCTGCATAATATAGATCCTGGCTAGTTTATGGTTATCGTCGGTAGGAAATTTTTTGTTTTCTGTCTACGATCCCCTACACTACATGCATGCGAGGCACAGGATCGACCACGTTGGCCTGCATGCGCGGGAACCGACGGCTTTTGCATGCATGCCCGCACCGTTTACTCGCCACGCCGCCGATTCAGATGCACGCTCGTCTCAGTCGCTGTCGATTCAGATGCCGCCGCCGATCCAGAGCAATTAAACACGCTTGATTCAGATGCCACAGTGATTCAGATACCACGCCCCCTCGTTGCAATGTGAAACGGCAACGGATACACGCCGTGGATACACACGCGCACCTCCTCGTTTCATTGGAAACCCTAAGCACCGTTCTAGCCTATTTAAGCACACCACGCACCCCTCTTCCTCTCCCACCCAAGCCAGAGCTCTCCACCCTCTTCGAGATCCTCAAGCACCACCGTGAAGATGCAGTACAACGGACCAACCTTCCAGCGGCCGCCTACCGGAGCGGAGCGGCTCTTCCCGCCGGGCGTCCAGGTGGAGAGCATGCTCCGTGTGTGGGTGATATCTAGGTGGAGGGGGGCCGAAGGGCTCGCCCGCGACTTCCTCGACGCCGGCGTTGCCCATCTCCCACCGGGCTCACCGGTGATGTATGAGCTCCACGTGCTTCGTGACGCCATCAACATCAAGATGATCACGGTCACCTTCACCAACCCCTTCGACGCGTACCATCTCCTCGGCCGAGTTTTTTGGTGCGACTGCGAGGCAATCTTCTTCACCATCTACAACATCTTCACCAACTACGAGGGCATCTTCCCCTACCCAGGCCATATGCACACCCTCTCCCCTACGAGGGGCACTGAAGTTGAAGATGGTGGTGAACGGGCGGCCAAGGTGGAAGAAAGTTCAAGATGCAAATGTTCGTGAAGCGAGCCCGGAGTGATCCTGTGTTTTTTGTTTTATCTTGTTTATTTTGTTTCCTGTGTTTTTCTGTGTCGTGTCGTGTCCCTGTGGACTTATCTATGTAACGGTGGTACTTGTTTGCATCTTATTTATCTAAGTCATTATATGTGTTAAAAAATGTTCGTGCCCAAAGATCATTTATGTGTGCTGAAAGATTAAACTAGTTTACCGGTCTCACTTTGCTGTTTCTTTACCTTTTCTCGATCTGTTTGTTGTTGAGAGAAGAAAAACAAAGAAAGAGCTAGCTGAAGAAAAATAGGTTCGCAAGAAATATGTCAAGATCAAAATCGAAGCATTGTCAAAGTGGTTAAGCAACCTGCCCAAATAACAAACTTAACGTGCCCAAATGTCAAATTTATGTGTGCCCAAAGATAAAACTACACAAGTGGTCAAGCAACGTGCCCAAAAATTCAGTACAAACATGTTTGTAAACCTAAACGAAGTCATCCAATAACTATACGTACGTATCTTCCCTGTCCATGTCAATATCCTTCCATACGCCCCACCGGTTACCAGCGCCGCGCTTCACGGCACCATCCCACGCAGTCTTGGGTTCGAGTCCCAGCCGCCCCACCTTTTTACTTCATTCTCCAAACATTTGTTTTGAGAGAGAATCCACCCTGAATGGGCCTAATTGGATGAAATCGGCCCATTAGTCAAGCCCCCCACCTTTTTCTTCGTTTTCAACACTTTTTTTTAGAGAGAATCCACCCTAAATGGGCCTAATTGGATGGAGTTTGCCCATTAGTCAAGCCGACACTAGGCTCTCGGAACTGAGATCGCCCACAGCGAAACCTTTTTTCTCTCAAAAAGGCAGAGCACAGAGCTGTATTTCATTGATCAAATTTTCTGAATTTCCCATCTCTTTTCCCTTCTTTCAACTGTTTTTCATATAATTTGAAGCTTACAAATCCCTCCCAAATTCATGCCTTTGCATACAATTTCAACATTTCAACCAGTGCGATTACCAAACCTACAACTGCCCAAATGTAATTGAAAATTGGTGTTTGTGCTTGATCTTTGAGCTTCCTAATCTTCAGATCCAACCTCCTTATCTCAACAGCTACCTCTCTATCAATGCGTGCTCCGCCCTCCGTCTCTTCTTTCGGAGCTCGCGCTGCGGCCGCCGTGGTCTGTGGCAGGATGGGCAACCATTCTTCGTGCTCTGCTAGCAGCTCATTCATCAGCGTCTGGGCCAGAACATCGACCCAAAGGAAGAAACAACTTACCTGGAGCCAAAATATACCAAACAGAGGAAGATTAGTGTTATTGCTCAATGATCCCGACCACTAAAATAGTGAAATTACCCCGATTCTTACCCCCTTCTTGCTGCACACGTAGAACGGATGATTAGTGTTCTTGTTTGTGTGCAAAATCCTCCGATCAACGCCCGCCCAGCACCGCGGACAGAGGAAGATCGGCATCACCGGAATCTTGATCCGCGAGGTGGCGCGGGAGCTAGAAGACGACATGGAGCTCGATTCATGACCGCCCGGAGCCGAAACGGATCTCAACGCCTCCGTGCACGGCCCCTGGATCCGTAGCAGACGGCTGCGCCCTCCACATCTATCTTCCCCGTCGACGGCGCTCCCCGTCGACGCCGTCCTCTCGCTCGCCCGCGGCCGGCTCCTTATTACCAACAGGGGTCGCCGCCCACCTCTGCGCGTGGCCGCCTCCAACCCCGTCTCCCGCTCGGCTGATTCTTGCTCACCGCTGCGAGCTCCGGGGGCACGCACCGTCGCTTTTACCGCACACGCCGCCGCCAGCAACGGTCGTCTACTGGGTCCCACAAGCCGCGGCCGCAACGGTGCTCTACTGGGTCCCACAAGCAACGCTCTAGTCAACTGAGCAAGTGCCGAGTCAAACAAGTTCTTCTGGGTCCCACAAGTCAGCATCTGACGGAGACAGCAAGAGTCACGGAATGAGTCCATGCGTACAGACTAGGGGCAAAACTGAGCACCATTTGCGACTGAGGACAAAACTGAGGTCATGGACACAACTGAGGGCAGCCTGATAAATAACCCAATATATTTGTGCGCCACAGGTAGTCCACCATGTGCTTCACAGGTACTATTTTGTGTTTTTTTTCAGCAGGACCATATTTTGTATTTGCACTGTATTTTGTATTTGTACAGTATAAATACATAGGCGGTATAAAGTACACATGCAGTACACAGTTTTGTACAAGTACAGTATGAAGTGGCCAAAATCATCGCATTTGAATGTTTTGAAATAGACAAGTTCATCACATTTTATACAAGTGTAATACATCTCGATCGAGTCATATCTAAACTAGAATACATATCGATCGAGTCGCTAGCTAGATCGATCAAGTTCATCCGGTTCCTTCTCTCTTCTGCTAGCGGCCTGAGCTTTCACCTCCTCTTTACCCTTCACCTGTAGCTATATCAAGGATAAAAGCAAATACATAGGTAATATGCAACATACAATATTAGACAACATGTAATGTTAAGCATGCACGATTCATAACCCTAATTAAGTAGCATGTTCGAAGAAACTAAAAACAATACCAACAAGTTTACGAATAACATTTACAACAAACACAAATAAAAGTTCAACGATTGCTCTCGGAACAATAACAGATTAACAAATCGGCCATCACTTCTTCCTCATTTTCGGCTTCGCGGGAACGGGCAGGCACCATCAAAAGTGTTGAATGGCATGTCACTAGTACAGAACGACACATTGGAAATGGGCCAAAACCCACATCGGAAACGGAGAAGTGGTACGTATCCCCGCCTCCGTGTCTGATGTGAAGGCCCTCATCAGGAATGGAGGACAATAACCGTCACCGATGAGGCCAGATTTTGGCAACGGAGGCGTACATATCTCGTGTCCGATAAGGCGGGACATCAGTAATGGAGATTCTCTTTTTACTCATTTGCATTGAGGTTTCTTCATAAGCCTACAGCTGGAATACACAGTTGCCACTTGACATTCAAAATCTCACAGTACAAGCACAAATATGCTAGCAAATTCGTTCATAACGTATATAACAAATGTCACCATTACATGGCATCAAACGATGAAGAGTTACACATGCCTCGCTAATCTTATCATTCTCATGCCTATCCAAACTTAACTTTTATGGTACTCCACCTTCTTCCTCAGCTCGCTGTCCGTTCTGAGCTAGCAAAAGACTCGAGTAGTGGTTTCATGCTTCTCCAAACCACATCTGCAGCTTAATTGCTATACACACCCCGAAGACGGTGGTGAAAGCAACTACATAGAAGGAAAAACTAAAAAAAGAAACCACATCGAGCTCGCAAGCCTCCGTAGCATATTAATTTCGCCAAAATCGTTGTACTGAGGCTTGCTCCGTCTTGGACAGTGTCGCCGAAATAATTCACAATCTAATATAAAACCAATAGAACATTTCATGAGTTGCTAATACAAATTACATATCAAAATAGAGTGTCTCTAGTTCATGAGATCTTGCCTATGCCGCAGGAGAATATGACATATCAAAACAGAGCACAATTGATGAACATAGGACATGTGAGGAACACTAGTTCATGAGCTGAGTGATACGTCTCAAACGTATCTATAATTTTTGATGTTCCATGCTAGTTTTATACCAATTGCTACATGTTTTGCATCTACTTTATATCACTTTTATACATTTTTTGGGACTAACCTATTAACAAGATGTCGAAGTGCCAGTTCCTGTTTTCTGCTGTTTTTGTATTCCAGAAAAGCTAGTCTGGAAATATTCTCGGAATTGGACGAAACTACACGGGGGTGCCTATTTTTCCAGAACACGCGTGACGGAGCGAAGGAGCAGCAGAGGAGGGCCACCAGGAGGCCACACGCACCCAGGGCGCGGTCCCCCCTTCTGCCGCGCCCTGGGGTGGTGTGGGCCCCTCGGGGGTCCGCAGCCGCCGCCCTTTCGCCTACATATTCCCCCCGACGCGAAAACCCTAGGTACCTGAGCAAATATCCACGAAAAGATC
The DNA here is from genome assembly GCA_947311845.1 of Poa pratensis. Taxonomy (NCBI): domain Eukaryota; kingdom Viridiplantae; phylum Streptophyta; class Magnoliopsida; order Poales; family Poaceae; genus Poa; species Poa pratensis. Next base: position 26,726,333 of record CAMZMU010000043.1, read on the forward strand.
CAGAGACGCCGCCGTCGTCAACCCTAGCTCGGGAGGGTTTAGAACCTCTTCCCGGCACCCTGCCGGAGAGGGGAATCTTCACCGGAGGCTTCTACATCGCCATGCCTGCCTCCGGAGTGATGCGTGGGTAGTTCATCCTTGGACTACGGGTCCATAGCAGTAGCTATATGGTTGTCTCTCCACTTTGTGCCATCATGTTTAGATCTTGTGAGCTGCCCTACATGATCAAGATCATATTATTGTAATACTACATGTTGTGTTTGCTGGGATCCGATGAATATTGAATATTATGTCAAGTTGATTATCAATCTATCTCATATGTTATTTAAGATATTGCATGCTTTCCGTTACTCGTAGATACTTTGGCCAAGTAAATGCTTGTAACTCCAAGAGAGTATTTATGCTAGATAGTGGGTTCATGTCTCCGTTTAACCTGGGACAGTGACAGAAAGTTCTAAGGTTGTGGATGTGCTGTTGCCACTAGGGATAACCTAACGATGCTATGTCCACGGGCATATGTGTTTGTTTACATTACGCAATTTACTTAATGCAATTCTCCGTTGCTTGCAACTTAATACCAACGGGGGACTCGGATGACAACCCGGCGGTGGATTATTAGTCATAGATGCTGTTGGATAACGGTCTATGTATCATGTCGTAATGCCCAATTAAATATCATAGTAGTCAACATGTCATGTATATGCATTGTCATGCGCTCACTATTCGTCAATTGCCCAGCTGTAATTTGTTCACCCAACATGTTAGTTATCTTTTATGGAGAGACACCACTAGTGAACTGTGGACCTCGGTCCATTCTTTTACACTGATTAAACAACCACAAACTGCAAACTGTTCCTTTTTCATTCTCTGCAATTTAATACTCATTTTCCACACCATACGTTTAATCCTTTGTTTTCAGCAAGCCAGTGAGATTGACAACCTCACTGTTTCGTTGGGGCAAATTAGTTTGATTGTGTTGTGTGCAGGTTCCCGTCAACAGTCCAGACTCCCTGCGACAGCTATTTTTCTGGCGCCGTTGACAACCTTCTGAAGAGTTGCTGCTCCTACTGGTTCGATAACCTTGGTTTCTTTCTGAGGGAAAACTTGCTGCTGACTACATCATACCTTCCTCTTGGGGTCTCCCAACGAACGTGTGTTTCACGTCATCAAGCTATTTTTCTGGCGCCGTTGCCGGGGAGACAGCAGTCTTCTGCAAGGGGAGTTTCACGCTTCCAATCTCTTTACTTTGTTTTTGTCTTGCTTAGTTTATTTTATTTTATCTTGTTTGCTTTCAATTATCAAAAACACAAAAAAATTAGTTACTTGCATCTAGTTTACTTTCAAGTTATTTTCTGTACTGTTTTTATTTCTGCTAAAATGAGTACTCCTGAGAACACTAAGTTGTGTGATTTCACTAGCACGAACAACAATGGTTTCATATGCACACCTATTGCTCCACCTGCTGCTTCAGCAAAATTTTATGAAATTAAACCTGCACTTTTAAATCTTGTGATGAAAGAGCAATTTTCTGGTGTTAGTACTAATGATGCTGCGTTCACCTTAATAACTTTGTTGAACTTTGTGAAATGCAAAAGCTCAAGGAAGTAGATGGTGATATTATTAAACTGAAACTTTTTCCTTTCTCCTTGAGAGGACGTGCTAAAGAATGGTTGCTATCTTTGCCTAGAAATAGTATTGATTCATGGACTAAATGCAAAGATGCTTTCATTGGAAAATATTATCCTCCTGCTAAGATTATTTCTTTGAGAAGTAGCATAATGAATTTTAAGCAATTTGATAATGAACATGTTGCTCAAGCATGGGAGAGAATGAAATCATTGGTTAAAAATTGTCCCACTCATGGACTGACTACTTGGATGATTGTCGGGGATGTAACCCCGGGTACCCCAGAGTTGGTGCTTTAGTTGAGTTGTTGGAGGATGAAGCAACAAATAAATAACGGTAAAGATAAAGGAAACGGAGAGAAAAAAACAGCCTGGGCCGAGGTCCCTCTACTCGTTTGGGCCGAGTTCTCCCTAACCACGAAGCAGGCCAATCTCCAGGAGCAGGCCGAAGTGTTGCACACCTCGGCTGGGCCGACGTCTCTTTATCCCAGCTGGGCCGAGGTCCCCAAGTCCTGGTGAATCGAGGTTGACTTTGCCTCGGGGTGCATCGCCTCAACTGCCTCCACCTCGGCTTCGTCCCGGAGGCCGCCGTCCCCGCGCCGCCCCGGCTCCAGCGCATCCGGCCGTGCCTCCCCGACCTCGCCCCGGAGGTCCTCCACCGCCGTCCTCCCTACCTCGGTCGGGATCGCACCACCGCGCCCTCGCCTAGCATCCGCGTTGACTCCGCCGCCACGGCCCCGCCCGCGCCGCCAAGGCCGCGCCTCGGCGACCTCCTCACGCCCTGCCTCGAGCACAGCAGCGCCGCCTCCTACCTCGGTCGCCTACACCCGGGCTGGCTTCGGTCGCCTCCACCGCGCCCTGCGGCGCCCCGGCATCGACATCTCGACCAGCGCCTCCGGCATCTCAACCTCGGCGTCCCCGACCTCGCCCCCAGCTGCACCTCAGCATCCCCGACCTCGCCCTTCCTCGCATCCATCGCCCATCCCGGGCAGGCCGCTGCCTGCGTCACCTCGGGCAGGTTGCTCTCCAGGGCAGAAGGAGAACTGCTCGCCCCAGACGGGCCGCGCTGGACCGAACCAGCATACCTCGGCTGGGCCTTTAGCTCGGCAGGGTCGGGGCTTCCTTTTAACCTCGGTTTGGGCCGGCCCAGCTCCTAGTTCAAACGGATCCGCGTTAACACGGATGGACCGAGGCCACCAGGCTCTGTTTCGACGGACATACCTGCACATCCGACCTTCCCAATTGCTACCTCGTCAAGTACGAGATACCTCTGCCATCTCCAGGAGACAAGCACAAGTTGACAAAGGAGAGTACACAGCCAGCATGGCTACAGTGCTCCTGATGTGACTAGAGTACACAGGCAGCGTGGCTACAGTGCCACTGATGTGACAACAGTACAACTACAGTGACGCGTGAACAGTGTGACAAGACCCCAGTAGTCACCTCTGCTACAGTGTACAGTGCTTTGTGTCCCCTTGTCCCCTGCACGTCGCCTGGGCTCTCTATATAAAGAGCACCAGGGGGAGGAGAAAGGGGGCAGCCCTCACACTCGCGGGAGCTCATTTTCCCCCCCGCGGGAGCTCTCCTCTCTGGAGATTAGCGGTGATTAGCAGCTTAATTAGCGGTGATTAGAGGCATTCAGACATATCCAGCTCAAGGAGCATTTGTACACACTGCATATACAGAGGGAAATACACAAAATAGGATAGTGCTGCAGTAGGGTTTTACCTCCTCACGAGGGCCCCGAAGCAGGGTAGATCTTTGTGTTTGCAGTGTTCTTCGTGTGCGACGCCATCGCGCAATCCCTCCCCGAATCTCAAGCGTACGTTCGGCCCCAGAATAAGCCTACCCCTAGGCATCTGCGTGTTCCCACCACGACAATGATCATCCAAACCTTCTATGCAGGATTAAATTTTTCTTCGAGGAATTTATTGGATTCGGCCGCTGGAGGTACCTTTATGTCCATCACTTTGGGTGCTGCAACAAAGCTTCTTGATGATATGATGATTAATTATTCTGAGTGGCACACCGAGAGAGCTCCAACAGGTAAGAAGGTAAATTCTGTTGAGGAAACCTCCTCCTTGAGTGCCAAAATTGATACTATTATGTCTATGCTTGCAAATGGTCAAACACATGTTGATCCAAATAATGTTCCTTTAGCTTCTTTGGTTGCTCAAGAAGAGCATGTTGATGTGAACTTCATTAAAAATAATAATTTCAACAACAATGCTTATAGGAATAATTTTGGTAATAGCAATTATAGGCCCTATCCTTCTAATAGTGGCAATGGTTATGGAAATTCCTATAGTAACTCCTACAATAATAATAAGAGTGTACCCTCTGATCTTGAAGTTATGCTTAAGGATTTTATTAGTACACAAACTGCTTTCAATAAAACTGTTGAGGAGAAATTTGGGAAAATTGATGTGCTTTCCTCTAAAGTTGATAGTCTTGCTCTTGATGTTGACTTATTGAAACTAAAGAACATGCCTCATGATGTTAAAGAGAGCAAAACTCTCAATGCTATACAAGTTAAAATTGATAACAATGTGAGGATGTTAGCTGAATTGCATGCTAGATGGGAAAGAGAGGATGAAATTGCTAGAAAGAATAATATTGCTAGAGTTTATACTATTACTACTTCTGAAAATGCTTCAAACTCAAGTGTTAACAAACCTCCTACCATTAATGGCAAGATAGTTGGTGTTGGTAATGTTTCCACTTCTATTGCAAAATGTCCTAAATTGCCTGATAACTCTGAAACTGTCCTTGATAAAGATGCTGAAATTTCTAGCAATAAGGAAGAGAATAATTCCATTACTTTTGATAATAATGACTTTGATTTTGATGGTTGCAATATTTCTGAAGTAATTAAGTTCTTGCAAAAGCTAGCTAGAAGTCCTAATGCTAGTGCTATAAACATGGCTTTTACTAAACATATTACTAATGCTCTTATGCAAGTTAGGGAAGAGAAATTAAAACATGAAGCTTCTATCCCTAGGAAGTTAGAAGATGGTTGGGAGCCCATCATTAAATTGAAATTGAATGACTTTGATTGCAATGCTTTGTGTGACCTTGGTGCTAGTATTTCTGTTATGCCTAAAAGATTATATGATATGCTTGATTTAGCACCTTTGGAAAATTGTTACTTGGATGTTCACCTTGTTGATTCTACTATTAAAAAACCTTTGGGAAGAATTGATGATGTTCTTATCATGGTTAACAACAATTATGTCCCCGTTGATTTTATTGTCTTGGATATTGAGTGCAATCCATCATGCCCTATTGTGCTGGGAAGACCTTTTCTTAGACTGTAGGTGCTATTATTGATATGAAAGAAGGGAATATAAAATATCAATTTCCTCTCAAGAAAGGTATGGAACACTTTCCTAGGAAGAAGATTAAGCCACCTTATGATTCTATTGTTCGAACAAATTACAATGTTGATGCTTCTTCACTTGGTAATACTTGATGCATGCTTTGTGCCTAGCTAAAAGGCGTTAAAGAAAAGCGCTTATGGGAGGCAACCCATTTTATTTTTCTGCAATTTTTCTTTTATTGAGTCAAGGAGTTGTTTACTTCTGTAGCAACTCCTTTGTATCTTTATTTTCTCGCATTGTTGTGCCAAGAGTAGCCTCTAATGATAAGATGATGCTTAATTTTGATTGCTGCGCAGAAACAGATTTTTGCTGTTCACTGTACGAAATTCCTAAAATCACCAGATTGTTAATTAAATCTGAAATTTTTGTGCGTAATCTTTATGAATGTCTGAAACTTTCATTAGTTCAGAGTTTCTCGATCTGAGCGTCGTAAGTGCCTCGAAAAAATTCGTCTTTGCGGACTGTTCTGTTTTAGACAGATTATGCCTTTTTATTTTTGCATTCTCTCTTTTACTAGTGTTGAGTGAAATTCTTTTTTGGGTGGAAGAGCTTCACATAACATCAGTGGCTGTAGCTAATGTTTAAAGTAACAAATCATATTGCGTCTTTATAGAACATGTGAATTTTTGATTATGCACTAACCCTCTAATGAGATCTACTTTGAGTTTGGTGTGACGGAAGTTTTCAAGGGTCAAGAGAGAAGGATGATATAATAGGATCAAGAAGAGTGAAGAGCTTAAGCTTGGGGAGGCTCCCATGGATCTCCCCAGCATATTTCAAGAAGACTCAAGCGTCTAAGCTTGGGGATGCCCAAGGCATCCCCTTCTTCATCGTCAAAATTATCAGGTCATCTCTAGTGAAACTATATTTTAATTCTTTCACATCATATGTGCTTTTCTTGGAGCGTCTGTGTGCTTTTTATTTTCAGTATTGCACTTTTATTTTCAATAAAGCTTGACTGGACCCTAGCATTCTTGATTGGGAGAGAGACACGCTCCGCTTTTTCATGAGAATACTCCTATTCTTCACTTATATTTGTTGAGTATTCATATCTAGCGCTGTTCAGCTTTTAGCTCTTGTTTTCATGTATCTCTTGTCAGAGCTATTAGCTTTCTTTTGTAGAAAGTACTCTCTTGCTTCACTTATATTTGTTTGGAGAGTTGATGAAATAAATTGATTGGTGTTTGGTTGGTTCAGAAAATGTTGCATGTGGTAATTGGTATAAGGAAAAACTTGCTTAATCTTGTAGATCACTAAAATGGATAACTTGATGCTTGTCAATTGTTTTGAGTTAACAAGTAGATCATGATTAAATTGTGCATCACATGAGTTAAGCCTATTAGTGAAGAACTACCGTAAAGCTTGTTGAAAATTTGGTTTGCATCGGTGGTACCTCTAAGGTCTAGATATTTTCTAATAACAGGGTTTGGTTAACAAGGAAGACGGTATGAAGTCTTATAACGTTTGCAATATGTTTGTCATATAAAACTTGGTGTACGGGTTGATATTCTTGTTTGCTTACATAACCTTGCTAGCCTAAACTCTGTACTGAGAGGGAATGCTTCTCGTGCATCCAAATCCTTGAGCCAAAATCCATGCCATTTGTGTCCACCATAACTACCTATATGTGGTATTTCCTTGCCACTCCAAGTAAATTTTTCATGTGCTACCTTTAAATTATTCAAAATGTTATTATTCCCTTTTTGTGTCAATGTTTACTAGCTCATGAGGAATTAGTGTGGTTATTCTTTATTCTATTTGTCGAGTGGACTTTTACACCTGGACTAGTGGCATATACATCCGCTTATCCAATAACTTGCAAAAAGAGCTGGCAACGGGGTGCCCAGTCCCAATTAATTACAACTTTAACCAATTAATTCTCTTCACACTTTTGCCCTGATTCATCAGTAAGCAATGACAAACAGTGAAATACCTGAATGTGTGTAAACCAAAGAGAAAGAGGGATGATCTGCCTTGCTGGTAGAAATAACGTCCTTCATGGGAGCCGCTCTTAAAAGTCCGTTCGACAGGTAGAATACTGTTCTCACCCGCTACCATTCGTTGACAATTAACAAACACCTCTCAAAAATAGATACTCCTCCATGGTATGTGATTGATGGAAGGCACCCGAGGATTCGGTTAGCCATGGCTTGTGTTAGCAAGGTTGGGAGGAGTATCAAATATTTTATGCAATCTCTATATGCTTTCAAAAACCTAAAAGCTCTAGCACATGATTTAATCCCTGCTTCCCTCTGCGAAGGGCCTTTCTTTTACTTTTATGTTGAGTCAGTTTTCCTATTCTTTCTGTCTTCCACAAGCAAACACTAGTGTCAACTTTGTTACAACATGCGTTATATGCAATGTATTGGACTTGTTATACTACTTTGTGTTGACAATATCCATGAGATAAATATGTTGAAAGTTGAAGCAAATGCTGAAACTAAATTCTTCCTTTGTGTTGATTAAATACCTTTTGTTAGAAACTATTGCTTTATGAGTTAACACTTATGCAAAACTGTTTGATGCTTGTCTCGAAAGTACTATTCATGAAAACGTTTAGCTTGTGTGATTCATTGTTTACTCATTATCTATTTGGTAGCAAATTATAGACCATTGACTTGGATCACTTCATTCATTTACATGTGCCTTGCAATATTATATGATCAAGATTATGATAGTAGCATGTCACCTCAAAAATTATTTTGTTTTTATCGTTTACCTACTCGAGGACGAGTAGGAACTAAGCTTGGGGATGCTGATACGTCTCAAACGTATCTATAATTTTTGATGTTCCATGCTTGTTTTATACCAATTGCTACATGTTTTGCATCTACTTTATATCACTTTTATACATTTTTTGGGACTAACCTATTAACAAGATGCCGAAGTGCCAGTTCCTGTTTTCTGCTGTTTTTGTATTCCAGAAAAGCTAGTCTGGAAATATTCTCGGAATTGGACGAAACTACACGGGGGTGCCTATTTTTCCAGAACACCTGACGGAGCGAAGGAGCAGCAGAGGAGGGCCACCAGGAGGCCACACGCACCAGGGCGCGGGCCCCCCTCTGCCGCGCCCTGGGTGGTGTGGGCCCCTCGGGGGTCCGCAGCCGCCGCCCTTTCGCCTACTTATTCCCCCCGACGCGAAAACCCTAAGTACCTGAGCAAATATCCACGAAAAGTTCCAGAGACGCCGCCGTCGTCAACCCTAGCTCGGGAGGGTTCAGAACCTCTTCCCGGCACCCTGCCGGAGAGGGGAATCGTCACCGGAGGCTTCTACATCGCCATGCCTGCCTCCGGAGTGATGCGTGAGTAGTTCATCCTTGGACTACGGGTCCATAGCAGTAGCTAGATGGTTGTCTCTCCACTTTGTGCCATCATGTTTAGATCTTGTGAGCTGCCCTACATGATCAAGATCATATTATTGTAATGCTACATGTTGTGTTTGCTGGGATCCGATGAATATTGAATATTATGTCAAGTTGATTATCAATCTATCTTATATGTTATTTAAGATCTTGCATGCTTTCCGTTACTCGTAGATGCTTTGGCCAAGTAGATGCTTGTAACTCCAAGAGAGAGTATTTATGCTAGATAGTGGGTTCATGTCTCCGTTTAACCTGGGACAGTGACAGAAAGTTCTAAGGTTGTGGATGTGCTGTTGCCACTAGGGATAACCTAACGATGCTATGTCCACGGGCATATGTGTTTGTTTACATTACGCACTTTACTTAATGCAATTATCCGTTGCTTGCAACTTAATACCAACGGGGGACTCGGATGACAACCCGGCGGTGGATTATTAGTCATAGATGCTGTTGGATAACGGTCTATGTATTATGTCGTAATGCCCAATTAAATATCATAGTAGTCAACATGTCATGTATATGCATTGTCATGCGCTCACTATTCGTCAATTGCCCAGCTGTAATTTGTTCACCCAACATGTTAGTTATCTTTTATGGAGAGACACCACTAGTGAACTGTGGACCCCGGTCCATTCTTTTACACTGATTAAACAACCACAAACTGCAAACTGTTCCTTTTTCATTCTCTGCAATTTAATACTCATTTTCCACACCATACGTTTAATCCTTTGTTTTCAGCAAGCCAGTGAGATTGACAACCTCACTGTTTCGTTGGGGCAAAGTAGTTTGATTGTGTTGTGTGCAGATTCCACGTCAACAGTCCAGACTCCCTGCGACAGCTATTTTTCTGGCGCCGTTGACAACCTTCTGAAGAGTTGCTGCTCCTACTGGTTCGATAACCTTGGTTTCTTTCTGAGGGAAAACTTGCTGCTGACTACATCATACCTTCCTCTTGGGGTCTCCCAACGAACGTGTGTTTCACGTCATCACTGAGCGATTTATACCTCATATTTTCTTCTCTGTCGACGGCGGCCTCGCATCATCGGCCACCTCCTCCTCCTCCGTCGACGGCGGCCTCGCATCTCTGGGAAACTCCTCCTCGTCCATCGACGTCCACCTCCACCTCCTCCAAATTGGTCACCTCCTCAAGATCGGCCACCTCCTCCTCCAGATCGGCCACCTCCTCCTCCAGATGTGGTTCTACTGGTTGATCTGCCGGAGGTGCTGCATCACCACTTGATGAATGACCTCCTCCATATCAGCCTGGCTCAGAGGACATCGGGCATCACCCGAGGAGGAGGGTGCCAGATGGTGGCGCTGCTGCATCACCAGCGGATGCATGGCCGCCTCCAAATCAAACTTGCCCTCACGAAGGGCTGCCGCTAGATCGGTGCTGCTGCTAGAGCCTCGGCGGCGATGGTCGGATCTAGAAGCGCGGGTAGAGAAAGCCATGAGAGAGAGTGAGGAGAGCTACAGTGTGCGGCGGCTAGGGTTGGAAGAGACAGTGAGAGAGTGAGAATGAGACTGATGGCTTGTTGTGCAGTACATTCATAACCACCGAATTGGCAACGGACATTTTATATAACTGTTTCCATTGGATACTTATTAATAATAAGTTGTTGCATACAACCCTACTGCATACAAGTTCACAACTACTACATTCTATTGATTTTCATAGCTGCACACAAACCTACTACATTCTACTGATTTTCATTGCTGCATACAAGTTCACACCTAATAGCAGCACACAAACACATAAAATCATTCTAGCAATGCTCGCAAGAACATTTAACTGAGCTATTTTTGTTCCTTTCTGCCGCTCCTTTCGCACAGCAACAACATGGTCAGATTTAGTCGAAGTGTTTGTTGGGCTACATGCCAAACCAGCTAGAGCTGTTGCAGTGTGCAGCTTAATCTCCATGTTCGCCTTCCTGACTATCGAGGCTACATTTTCCAGCTCTGCAGGTTCCACTAGGAGCATCTCAACATAATCTTCAATCCAAAAAAAATCACAGCTCCCAGAATACTCTTTGCCCCTCCCCTGTCAAATGGTAAATCGAATCCAGAGCCAAATCGGCATCACACATAGAACAGAAATCAATCAAAACTAGTCGAAGCGTCGAACTAACCCTGTGATTTGGACACTTGAAGTAGATCCGGCCTGGGTTCAGATCCGAACGCCACACTCGACGAATCGCGTTTCGACAACGGCAACAAACGCACTTCACAAGAAGCAGATCTAACACTACTGCAAAAAGGTTTATAGCCGCCACGTGGTTAGTGACGTGCAAAATCGTGCCCGTCACTAGTAAGTATTACCAGTGACGGACAAGAATAAGCCCGTCACTAGTACGGAACACTAGTGACGGACTTATAAAAGTGACCGTCACTAATATTTTTTATCAAGACCGGGAGAAAAGAAAAATTAACCAGTGACGGACATCTATTAAACCTGTCACTGATAAACATATCCCCGTGTACATGTATGAAGAAAATAACCGTACATATCCGTCTAACCTTATCTCCTGATCTTGCTCACCGAGTTAGCTTGACCCCTCGCACAACGCCTCCAGTCCACAATCTCCACCAACGCCCGATCCAACAACCACCCGAGGCCACAACGCATGCACACGGCCGCCGCCCCGTCAACTCCGGCCTCGTTCCCCTGCGGCGACGGCCACGCCCGCGTCCCCCTGTTACTCTTCATCGCTCACATCCCGCTCCGTCGCGGCGTCGCCTGCAACCGCCTGACCGCCTCGTCGCGTCTCTTCCTCGCATCAGCCGCGGCGGCAGCCGAGCGGAAACGGGGGGCTGGACCAGGTTCTCGGCGTGCTCCGCCGCGACGGTGAGTTCCTGTCAGGGGTTGCGGAGCCCTGACATGCTGATCGAGAAGAAGGGGAAGGAGAGGAGCACGACGCTCAGATCAACAGGAAAGATAACTGAAAATAGAGAGCGATAAAAGAAGAACCGAGATAAAACTTAGGGTTTTCTATTATGCGTGCCTCCCAGCCACCCTCTCCTACTCTTTTATATCGAAATAGTAGGACCACGCTAATAGCAGTACAATTACTTAAGTCTCATTACAATGATAAATCGCACTTAAGGTGCTAAACAACAACTTAAAGATAGCTTGTCTCCTGGACCGTTGGATGTACTCCAAAAGGTATAGACTGCTCAGGACCGTTGGATGTGTCGAGCTTGCGAGACACAGCTCTCTCAGATGCAGAGCTTCAGATGCAGGAAGGTCCTGACAGAGCTCCCTCCTTGAGACAATACCTCAGGGATTGAACGAAGGAAACGTGGCCTGGATGAACGCCGCGTCCTCCCAAGTTGCTTCTTCGATAATCATGCCGGCCCAGTGCACCAACCATTGAGGGACTGGGACATCGAATGAACCTGCAGAACGGGGTACCTGGCGACGTTGCAACACAGCAATTGGAAGGAGTTTCAGTTTACCTTCAGGAGTCAGCAGAGGTAGGGATGCATTTGGTACCGCCTTAGGACCAATGGGTTTCTTTAACTGATTGACATTAAAGACATTGTGTAGTTTAACTCCTTCAGGAAGCTGTAGCTGATAAGCACGGCTACCCACTGGTTTTAACACTCGGAAAGGACCATACCACTTGGAGGCCAGTTTTAATGGTTTCCTTTGCCAAGAGCGTGTTCTCTGTGATGTTGCATCTTCAGGTATACCATGTCGCCAGGAGCAAAGACTTGTTCGGTTCTATGTTGATCAGCAAATTTCTTCATAGAGCGTTGTGCTTTGGCAAGGTTCTGTTGCAGAACTGTGACCATGTGTTCCTTGTTTGCTAGCGTTGCCTGTGCTTCTTCTGACAAGGGGGCTGTGCTTGGAATGTCAGTCAGCTGAGGAGGTGGATAGTGGTACAATGCTTCAAATGGAGACATTTTGATGGCAGTATGATAACTGCTGTTATACCACCACTCTGCCGTGGAAATCCAGTCAATCCATTTCTTAGGTTCAGCAAATGCCATGCAACGAAGGTATTGTTCGAGACATTGATTCACTCGTTCAGTTTGACCGTCAGACTGCGGATGGTATGCTGTGGAGAAGTTCAATGAAATGTTCATGGCTGAAAAGATTTCTTTCCACAGCTTGCTGGTGAAAACCCTATCTCGATCACTCACAATTACTTTGGAGGACCGTGGAGCTTGAATATGTTGTCCATTATGAGTGCTGCAACTTTCTGAACTGTATATGGATGAGATAGGGGCAAGAAGTGCGAGTACTTTGTGAGTCTGTCGACGATTACCAATATGACGTCTTTTCCTTTTGCTTTGGGAAGACCCTCGATGAAATCCATGCTGATTTCAGACCATTTTCCTTTTGGAATTGGCAGTGGATTCAGCAGGCCGGGGTATTGTACTTTCTCAGTTTTTGATATCTGACAGACTGGGCAAGCAGCAATTTTCTCTTCGATGAACTGTTTCAGCTTGGGCCAATAGAAGCTTTGCTTGATTCTGTGGTATGTGACCCTGTTGCCGGAGTGACCTCCAAAGATGGATGCATGGAAACTGTCAAATATGTTGTTGCGGAGTTCTGTTGAAGCACCAACATAAACTCTGCCTTTGTATCGAATTACCCCAGCTTGTAGTGAAAAATTTTGGTGACAGTGTGGTGTCACCGCAAGTTCTTGAAGTAGTTTGGTGCAAACTTCGTCACCAGTGTATGAATCAGTAATTTCAAGCGTCCACTGAGGCACTACCATTGAAGTTGCCATACAGATCGAACTCGGTTCATCAGAGGAGTTGGTTTCATTGTCTTGAAATTTTCTCGACAAGGCTTCAGCTACTGAGTTTTCCACTCCCTTCTTGTACTGGATGTTGTAATCAAATTCCAGTAGCTTCACCATGAGTTTGTGTTGGATTCCTTCGAGAAGTCTTTGGCTAGACAAGTATTTCAAGCTGCACTGATCAGTCTTGATTATCAATTTGTTTCCAAGGAAATAGTGTCGCCACTTCCTTAAAGCCTCTAGTATTGCCATCGCTTCCTTTTCATATATGGAAGCAGTGCTAGCCTTAGGTCCAAGGCATTGACTAAAGTAAGCAAGTGGCCTGCCTTTCTGCATCAAAACTGCACCCAACCCCGATGCACAAGCATCAGTTTCCAATGTGAAAGGAGTGGTAAAGTCGGGTAAGGCTAGAAGAGGTGGATTGGACATAACTGCTTTAAGTTGCTGAAACGCAGTTTCTTGTTCTGGACCCCATTGGAATGCATTTTTCTTTAGTACTGCATGTAGGGCTCGACAGATAAGTGCATAGGAAGGGATGAACCTTCGATAGTATCCTGTCATCCCCAAGAATCTCTTGAGCTTCTTTACTGAATCAGGAGCTGTCCAGTTGCTAATTTCTTTTATCTTTGCTGGGTCAGTTTGTACACCCTGTCCCGAGATGACATGGCCCAAGTATTCCACCTGTGGCTGTTCAAACCTGCATTTTGACAGTTTTGCTTTGAGTTCATGCTGTCTGAAGACTGACAGAACCTGTTCCAGATGGTCTTTGTGTTCTTCGGCTGTTTTGCTGTATACCAATATATCGTCGAAGAAGACAAGCACAAATTTCCTCAGGTACTTTGCAAAAATTGTATTCATCAGCTCCTGGAAGGTTGCCGGTGCATTACACAAGCCAAAGGGCATCACTAAGTACTCATAGTGTCCAAGATGGGTGGAAAATGCTGTTTTCGGAATGTCTTCTTCCTGCATTCGTATCTGGTGATATCCTGACCGGAGATCAAACTTGGAGAAGATTGTGGCACCATGTAGTTCATCAAGCAGATCTTCAATGACAGGAATAGGGAACTTATTCTTGACAGTAAGATCATTGAGTCCTCTGAAATCGACGCATAATCGCCAAGATTTATCTTTCTTGCGAACCAGAATAGCTGGAGAAGAGAAGGGGCTCTTGCTGGGCCTTATTTCCTCATTTTGCAGCATTTGTTGAATGATTGTTTCAATCGAGTTCTTTTGGCTGTGAGACATTCTGTAGGGCTGTATGTTTGGAGGTTTGGCACCCGGCACTAACAGAATTTGATGGTTGCATTCTCTATTAGGAGGTAGGCCTGAAGGGGGTTGAAATATGTCCTGGAATTGATGCAAAAGGTTGCTTACTGCCTCTGAAACTGGAGGATGATCTTCATCCTTTTGTGTATCATTTTCAGAAGTATTCCACAACATGTAGCCTTCAGCTCCTTGAGCAATTAGCTTGTACATTTGTCAGAAGTAATCAACAGATTCTTCCTTGGCAGCAGATGGTCCTGGAAGGTGTGTAATGAGCCATTGATGTTCATGGTCAGGTTCCTTTCGACGAAATCAAATGTAACTGGGTTGTATTGTTTGAACCAGTCCACTCCCAATATAATATCTGACCCTTGTAGTTCCAAGATCCTAAAATCTTGTGTGAACTTGTGGCCGTGTATAGCAAAAGAGCATTTGAGTGCAACTTCATCTGAATCTAAAATGCCTCCTCCTGCTACTTTTACTTTCCTCTGTTTTGTTTTGGTCAGTGGAATTCCCAGTTTCTTTGCTAGTTTTGCATCCATGAAAGTAGTGGTACTTCCTGTATCAGCCAGAGCTACTGCTTGAGATTTAGCCACATGTAGTAGTAAAGATATTGTGGATTCACTGGGATACCCTCCATAGGCTGCTGCAGAAATGTTCATGACATTTATTTCCTCTTCTATCACAGGACCTGCTGCATGCTGTTGTACATTTACTTGTGCTTCTTGTATTTCAGGTTGGACCACTGCCTCTTGTTCATCATCAGAGTGGCCTTGCATCTCCATTACATTCAAAGCACGTTGCAAGGGCAAGCATTTGTGGCCCAGGGACCAATTCTCAGGGCAATACCAACATTTTCGTGGCTCACGAGCTCTAGCTGGTATTTCTCTAGCTCTGTTGTCTCTGACAGGGTTAGGACGCAGCTGCTGTGGTTGGTTTTGTCGCATTGGTGGCAGAGGAGCAGTGATCTTCTTGTTATTTGCCAGATAAGCTTTCTCATATTGCCTTGCGTACCAGTAAGCCGAAATCAGAGTGGTTGGTTTCTGGCACTGCACATTGTGTTTGATTCCTTCCTTCAAGCCACTGACGAACCGATCCACAAAGAAATCCAGTTGCAGGTAAGGTTTTTCACGCCGGATTTGTTGCATCCAAGTTTCATACAAGTCGATATAGGAATTGACTGTATTCTGCTGCTTCAACTGTTGAAGTTGGTCCATTGGGTCAGCAGCCTGTGTATCAGGAAAGCGGTCCACCAGGATATTACACAGCTCTGCCCATGACATGGTCTGGAGTGTGAAGCCCGAGCTATTCAGCCATGTCTTAGCTTGTCCACGGATATGAGCTATCCCCCACTTAACTCTGCTGTGAACTGGAATATTCACCAAGGTAAAAATGTCTTCGCACTCTAGGATCCAAGCTCGAGGATTGTCTCCATTGAAGGTAGGTAATTCCACATGTGGTGTTCTCAAGTGTGGGTCTGAATGATGGGGCTGGTATTGCTGGTTGTGGTCTTGAGGTGGTGGTGCCGTGTGAGTAAACTGCTGCGGTATGTGATGTGGAGATTGGAGTTGTGGGTATGGGTATGGAGGTGGGTAGTAAGGATAATATGGTGGCGGTGGAGGGTAGTATGGATAATTGTTTGGTGGTGGAGAATAGTATGGTTGCGTTTGCTGCATTGGACTTGAGTAAAATGGTTGGCTTTGTTGTGGAGCATTGGAATAAGAAGGTTGGTTTTGCTGTGGGAAAGTGGAGTAAATTGGTTGGCTTGAATATGGTGCAGAGGAGTAAAGGGCTTGGCTTTGTGGTATCGTTGTGTGTAGTAATGGGGTTGCTCTTGTGGGTTTGTGTTCTGTGAGTATTGTGTTGTTGCGACGATGGGTGCTGTGGTGGTGAGGATGGGTTTGGTGGAGGCAATAGTGCAAACAGCTTGTGTGCCTGCTGTTGTTGGAGGAACAGGGAGTTGATCGGGTGTCAAATTCCCGAAATTGGGTGGAAAGGGTGCTGTTGGGTGGGCTGATGAAGGTGTGATCTTTTCTGGAATTGGCGAAAGAGATGTATTTGGTAAGGGTGGTGGAGTTGCGAACCTAGCCGAGTGAGGAGATCATGTCGGCTCCGTCGGCGGCATCTGGACCGGAGCTCAAGCACCAATATCTGACGAGAGCTTGGCCATCATCTCGGAAAGTTTGAACATCTCGCCTTGGATCGCGTTGAACGCGTCAGCCGAGCTCACTTGGTGTTGATCGAAGTGGCGCTCCATGTCCCGGACAGCGCGAGGCAGCCGCGCACGGAGTTGCTCCTCTTCCGCCAGCTCGAGTTCTTCGCGGCGGCGCGCTTCGTCCTCTGATGTTGCGGCGTCGTCGACTGGAGCGGAGTTCTCTGCCGTCAGAGCAGAGTTGTCGGCGCTTTTGCCTGCCGCGTCCGGCCGCTCGCGAGATTGCGACCTGGGGCGTCGAGATCCCGTCATGGTGAGAACCAGGGCTCGCCGGAGAGGGATTTTACGACCAGACCACGGCGGTCTAGCAACCTCGTATGCGTCGGATGGAAGAATTGGAAGGTATGGTGGAGAATTGGGAGGGAATTTGGGAGGAAAACACAGAAATTTGGGGAGAATTGGGAGGGAAGGGTGGGAAATTGATCCGAGCTTCGTACAGCTCTGATACCACCGTGTCAGGGGTTGCGGAGCCCTGCCATGCTGATCGAGAAGAAGGGGAAGGAGAGGAGCACGACGCTCAGATCAACAGGAAAGATAACTGAAAATAGAGAACGATAAAAGAAGAACAGAGATAAAACTTAGGGTTTTCTATTATGCGTGCCTCCCAGCCACCCTCTCCTACTCTTTTATATCGAAAGAGTAGGACCACGCTAATAGCAGTACAATTACTTAAGTCTCATTACAATGATAAATCGCACTTAAGGTGCTAAACAACAACTTAAAGATAGCTTGTCTCCTGGACCGTTGGATGTACTCCAAAAGGTATAGACTGCTCAGGACCGTTGGATGTGTCGAGCTTGCGAGACACAGCTCTCTTCAGATGCAGAGCTTCAGATGCAGAGGAAGGTCCTGACAGTTCCTCCAGGCCGCCGTCGGCGGCCCGCTCCGCGACGCCCTCTGGCTCCGCTTCCTCGAGAATAAGCAGCAGCAGCGGGATAAGCAGGCGAAACCTAAACCCGCGCGGCAGCAGAAGGAGAGCAGGCGCTGCCATTGCTGCAAGCCACGCCGTTCCCAGCCTACCCGCCAGGTTCCTCACCGCACATCTCGAGTTAAAGCTCACATCTCTTGTTTCTGACCACATTTCTCCCAATTTGTTTGCTAGGGTTGTCTCGCGTGGAGCTGGTGATGGCTGATCTGCAGGCCCTCAAGGTGTACGCCGATTCCTCCAAGCAGGAATTCGTGCTCCGATTCCTCGGAAGCAGCAACAACAGGCGCTTCAGCCCTCGGCTTTCCCTCCCCATTCCTACCCACCAGGTTCCTCACTCTACACAGCAGGATTCGGCATCAATTAGGCTTCACTGATCACAGTGTTGACCCTTTTTTGTTCTGAAATTTGGTAGGGTTGTCATGTATGGAGCTGATGATGGCCGACCTTGATGCCCTCAAGTTTTATGCCAACTACTTCTCGGCCATTCTCACCACTCGCGTAGTACTTTGTCTCGCCCTCATGTCCTTGTATTTCGCATAGTTCAAGTAAGGTACAGGTGGCCACCAGCTTTACTTTCGCCTAGCTTTACTTTCTTCGGTTGATCTGTATAATGGTTTGATGCGATATGCATAATCTACTCTCTAGATACTATTTGCATTTCTCGTGGGCGCAGTAAAGGTGCAAATGTTTAAAAGAGCCAACCTGACCACAAATCCTACCCCACAACAGTAGTATCAGCAACAAAGATTTTAATGCTTCACAATACATGGTTGGACAGTTTCTCAAGGATACGTTTCTTGACCTTGTACATACTTTTGTTAAGGGTATGGTAGTCTTGCTTCATAGCTTTAAGCCATGGTAGCGATCACCCGGCTCGAATTATTTTTAATACCATCTTATGTATTCAGTCGGACAGTCGTCCCTATCGACGAGGCCTGATATCATAGGCTCGGAGATTTCTGAGGTTAGGTAAAACTATCCCAGGATATCACTCAATCAGTCCAGCCGGTGACAAACTAAGAGATTGGACGTTACTTGCTACTTGCTAGCCAGATTTCATACATTAATTACTCATAGATAATAATATCCAAGCACTTGCCTAGTTCTGCAGCAAAAGGGGTCGCGCAGGGCATACTAACAAGTTCCATATTTGAACAGTAGTGGTTTGGGTTAACTAGTTTTGTCCCTATTATTTAAATCACGATCAGTTACATGTAAGTTATTTATAGATTTTCGGATCAGCAAAACTGTAATACCAGGATAGTATACATGATCAATAAAACATGCTAATTTCGTGTGGATCTGCTGCATCTTTATACGTTGGAACCTTCTGTTGTTTGAATAGAAACATGTATTTTGAGGCCTGATGGTTAATTCGCAGTAGACCAACAAGCGTATGACTTAGAAGTATTACTGTTAGCATATCGTGGTATAGAATTTCTGAGTGTGGTTTCTACATATGATATGTGCAGTGGTTGGTTTGTGGCTTGTGACTTGTCAGGCTTCAGTTTTGACCAGGCTTATGAAATGAGTTTTGCCGAATTAACTTCTAGTTCATATGCCCACTAACCGAACTCATAGGATCAGACTAAATAAGCTGATCGAGACTTTCTGTTATCATACTTTGTAGCAGCCAAGTGTTCAATTACTGAATAAGTGTTCTATTTTCTGCCCCATGCAGATCAATGTTAAAAAGCTCAAGTTATGTGGTGCCGTGCGCGTGCTGTAATTTGAACTGAAGTGTTGGCGGCTGCTGCTAAATGCCTGCAGGTTTGCTCCCTAAATCGGTGTGGCTGCTCCATGATGGCGTTAGTTTGGAATGCAATTTTTCTGGATAGCTAGATAGCAGCTAGAGCTGATCATTCCTGGGAAGCACATGGTGTAAGATTTGACGTTTCACAAGAGTTGGACATTTATATTTGAGGTGTTGGTTGTTCTGAAATGACAACAAATTGTTTTGGATATTGTGCTATCGATGTTAATTCCACTTTGTAGTACATATGATTGTATTTTGTTACCTATGAGTGTATGTGATCATATTGTGTTATCGATGTGCAACTGCAATATTTTTTATTTGTAATTTTTTTTTATTTCTAAAATTTATACTAGTGACGGGCACAATTGAATGACTGTCACTAGTAAACAAATACTAGTGACGGGCAAACGCCCGTCACTAGTAACCTATTACCAGTGACTAGTTATCAGTGACGGGCAAAGTAGGCATTTTGGGCCCGTCACTGGTAGACTATTCTGCAGTAGTGTAACCCGGCCCCGGTGGCGCAGGAGGAGGACGCATTCGATCTCCCTGACGAGTTCATGCTCTTGGGCATGGAGGACACGGCCGCCGAGTAGAAACAAGCTCGAGTAGAGGAACAAGGGCGAATCGACAGTCTTTTATAATATCCAAGATAGTCCTAAAAATGGAATTTTATATACGTAACCTCGCCAATGGTTGTATACAAATGTCTGATGCCATTGAAGTACATATCGCACACAGATTGACAGGAACCTCCGTTACCACTATATTGGTAACGGTTAAAAATTTGCGACCGTTGCCTATGAAGGACGGGACACGGGTCAGCTTGCCTGGCGGGGCGGCTTTTCTCACGCGAAAAGCTCGATTTTCCGTCGCCTAACTCGTGCGTTTCCATAGAGGGGTATCCGATGTGTCGTTCTGTACTAGTGTGTAGTCATCCTGATCTTCTAAGCATTTTTATATGGCAGCTTTAGATGGTGTTCCGTAGCCGTTGTAGAACATCTCCTCCTTACGGCAGACATCCTTGTTCATTACTTCCGCAATCGTATGCTGGATGTGACAGAACTCTCGTCTGTGTTGATCATCAGTGGCCTCCGTCATGTTGATCAACCATCCGTGGAGACTAGATGGCAACTGTAGTTGTTGCTGATCTCGTATGTACTCCCGCATGAGCATTAAGTCATAGTAGGCGTCGGGCGTACTGTCTGACGGCTGCGTGATAGATTTGAAATCCGTTTTGTGGCCGAATATCAGCTTGCCTCCTCTTGGGTATCGTTTGTTGATGGCGCCTTGCTTGAAGACGTAGCCGGTGAGAGCATCATTTAGAACATCCTTGATGTGGTCATACTCTTTCTTCTTGTGATGCCTCCCCGAGTCCAAATAAATAGCTTCCGATTCTTTCGGGTACACCACAATGAGAACGCGGTATTTGTTCCTGCGCAAAAAGAGACCACACCATTCTCAAATTAACCTTGTACGGATGGAAACCACGAAAAGCATGTAATGGCGGATAGCGAATGACTTACACTCGGGAAAGTATGGCATGAGAATGGCATTCTTGTACTGATTCGCCATGAAGAATTTTTGGATGTACTGTGTTGCTATTCGCTTACCATTATTGTGGTTCACCTTGCCCTCATGTCGGTAGTAGGGGTCCATTATCGCCAAGCCCGGGGTTTCCCCTTGCATAAGTGGTGTGCCATTTTGAGAGCAAGCAGGCGGACGAAGCATGTGGGGAGTCATTTCATGTGGTACATCTCAAAGATCTCCTTCAAATCTCAGGGAGAACACGTCCGCGGGGTATTCATCGGCAAAGCCAATGTCCTTTGGTACCTTTACCGCAAAAACTGGGTATGTTGGACATTCTTGTTGGATAAAAAGACTCTCCAAAGTCAGAATACTGTCATGGAGACTCCTCATATCCCCAGTTAGGAGGTTGTACACTCTCGGCGGCAGGATCGCTTTACCCACCTCATGAATCTCATGCCAGTCGGTGATGGGTACCTTGTCCTTAGCCCGGATTGGCTCCTTAGTAGCCGGCGCTGGCTGGCTGCTAGAGGCAAGGGCACCTTTCACTTTTCTTTTTCGTCCTTTACTAGGATTCTTCTTCCCGACCGTGGGATCAGGGATGGTTCCTTTCTGAATCTCTGGAATGACCGCCCTAAGGAGTGTCTCCTGGCTGACAGGCTTGTTGGCTTGTTGATCCTCGGTGAAGGGGGCAGCTTCACGCGTTCCTTGAGAACTGAACAGACGCTTAGAGCAATGAGGAGCTTGTAGATCGGGATCATCCTAGTGTCTGAGGTCATCAAAATAATTAACCAGGAAGTCATTCTGGTCGCCATCTTGTGCCGCGGGCTCGGCAGGATCAGGCACCACAAATGATGGGATTACTGGCGGTGGACTGATCTTGCCTTGGATTGGTGTCGACTCGACCGATGTTGGCTGTGGTCAGGCACCACAAACGATGGGCCAACCCAAGCATCCAGAGAGGGTTAACTCGCTATCGGCTTCAGGGGGTTGACTCGGAGGATCAAAGTCTTCGCAACCCGGGAGCACTGATACGTCTCAAACGTATCTATAATTTTTGATTGTTCCATGCTTGTTATATAACATTGCCACATGTTTTACAGTGTTTTTATATCATTTTGGCATTATTTATGGAACTAACCTATTAACAAGATGCCCAGTGCCAGTTCCTGTTTTCTGCTGTCTTTTTGTTTCAGAAAAGCTAGTCGGGGAAGTTTCTCCGAATCGCCTAAAAAATTACATGAATTATTTTTACATGGAAACAAAGCCAGAGGCGGGAGGGGAGCTGCAGGGGGGCCCATAGCCCCCAGACGCCACCCAGTCGTGGCCCAGGGCTTGGCCGCGGCTGGGGCCCACCTGGCACCCTCCGGTGCCTCCTCAAGTCGCCCTTTCGCCTATAAATTCAATTCCTCCCAAAAATCCTCGGTACCCGATCATATTTTCCAGAAAAGTTCCGAGGCCGCCGCCGTCGCCAACCCTAGACCAGGACCCTGCCGGAGGGAGAGATCATCACTGGAGGCACACCACCATGCCTGCCTCCGAAGTGATGTATGAGTAGTCTAGCACGGGACTACGAGTCCATGGCAGTAGCTAGATGGTTGTCTCTTCTCCTTTGTACTCCGTTGTTTAGATCTTATGAGCTGCCTACATGATTAAGATCATCTTTATGTAATGCTACATGTTGTGTTTGCGGGGATCCGATGAATTATGGAGTCATGACATTATTGTTCAGATTGTTTATTCATATGTTTTATTTATGATCTTGCATGCTCTCCGATGCTTGTGGATGCTTTGTCCGAAGTAATTGCTAGTATATTAGAGAGGGTATTTATGCTAGATAGTGGGTGCATGCCTCTCTTGTCTGAGCTCGAGTTGACAGAAATGATTAAGACTTGAGATGTGCTATTGCTACTAGGGATAAAACAGCGGTGTTTATTGCTTTATGTTGTTTACATTGCTTACATTACGCACCATGCTTATTGCAATTATCTGTTGCTTGCAACTTAATACTTTCGAGTGACTGGCTGGATAGCGATCCCGGGGTGAATTATTAGTCATAGATGCAGTTGGATAACGGTCTATGTATTTTGTCGTAATGCCCATATTAAATGAAACGGTGAACTTTGTGTCATGATAGTATTGTGTTGCGCCCATGTTTGTCAATTGCCTCGCTGTAATTTGTTTACCCAACATGTTTATCTTTTGGAGAGACACCACTAGTGAACTATGCACCCCGGTTCTATTTTCCTATATTGTTTACAACCGTTCTAATAGACTTTTTAAGTCATTTTGCTCGCTGGTCATTTTTTCTCTCATATTATTTTACACCCATACGTTTAATACTTTGTGTTCAGCAAGCCGGAGAGATTGACAACCTCTTTGTTTCGTTGGGACAAAGTAGTTTGTTCGTGTGTGCGCAGGTCCACGTCAATAATCGTAAACGGCGCCGTTGACACCTTTCTAAAGCCTTCTCCAAATCCTACTGGATTGAATACCTTGGTTTTGTAATCAAGAGAAAACTTGTCGTTAATTACATCAAACCTTACACTTGGGGTCTCCCAACGAACGTGCTATTCCATGCCATCAAGCAAGTTTTCTGGCGCCGTTGCCGGGGATTTGGAAGCTTCAGCAAGGGGAGTTTCGCACATCCTTACACTCTATTTTGTTACTGTCTTGCGTAGTATATTTTTTGTTAGACTGGTTTTGCTTTTCGTTTGCTTTAAAACTCAAAAACGCAAAAAAAATAAAAATTCCAGCAAGTAGTTTATTTCGGTTTTGCTTAGTTTCTTGTTTTTATTTTGAAAATGGGTTCAGCTGAGAACACTAAGTTGTGCGACTTCACTAGCACGAACAACAATGATTTTATATGCACACCAATTGCTCCACCGACTGCCCAAGCCGAGTTCTATGAGATAAAACCTGCTTTACTAAATCTAGTCATGAAAGAGCAATTTTCGGGTGCTAGTTCTGATGATGCCGCCGTTCATTTAAATAACTTTGTTGAGTTATGTGATTGCAAAAATATAAAGAAGTAGAGGGCGACATTATAAAACTGAAACCTTTTCCTTTCTCCTTGAGAGGACGTGCTAAAGAATGGTTATTATCTTTGCCTAGAAATAGTATTGATTCTTGGACTAAATTCAAAGATGCTTTTATTGGGAAGTATTATCCACCTGCCAAAATTATACAATTGAGGAGTAACATTATGAACTTTAAACAATTTGATAATGAACATCTTGCTCAAGATTGGGAAAGAATGAAATCTATGGTTAAAAATTGTCCCACTCATGGACTGACTACTTGGATGGTCATCCAAACTTTTTATGTAGGTTTAAATTTTCTTCAAGGAATTTATTGGATTCGGCCACTGGAGGTACCTTCATGTCCACTACATTGGGTGCAGCAACAAAGCTCTTGGATGATATGATGGCAAATTATTCGCAATGGCACGCCGAGAGAGCTCCTAGTGGTAAGAAGGTAAATTCTGTTGAAGAAATCTCCTCTTTGAGTGATAAGGTTGATATGATTATGTCTATGCTTGCAAATAAACAAGTTCCTATTGATCCTAATAATGTTCCCTTGGCTTCTTTGGTTGCTCAAGAAGAACAAGTTGATGTGAATTTCATTAGAAATAATTTCAACAACAATGCTTATAGGAATAACTTTGGTAATAATAATTATAAGCCATATCCTCCAAGTGGTGGTAATTCTTTTGGTAATTATTATGGTAATTCTTACAACAACAACAAAAATATGTCCTCTGATCTTGAAAGCATGCTTAATGATTTTATCACTTCATAAAAAATTTCAATAAAACTGTTGAGGAAAAGCTAGGAAAGTTGGATGTTCTTAGTGTTAAAGTTGATAATCTTGTTCATGATGTTCAGATGCTTAAAATAAAAGTTTTGCCCTTTGATATTAAGGAACACAAGTCTTTGAATGCTATACAAATTAAAATTGATAATAACATAAGGATGTTGGCCGAATTACATGCTAGATGGGAACGAGAGGAAAAAAAGCTGAAATTGCTGAGACTAGTACGATTGCTAATGTTTGCACTATTTTTACCGATGATGATATTAAAATTTCAAGTGATCATGAGTCATCTACAGTACCTAAATATGATACTGGTAAAAAGGTTGGAGTAGGAAAAATTTCTATTGTACCTATTAAAAATGAAGAGCTATCCAATAGTGCTAAAACTGCCTCTAAAAGAAGTGCTGAAATTAATCCTGGTGATAATGATTCTTTTAGAGATAATGCTCCTGTTATTTTTGTTGACAATGATCTTGATTTTGATAATTGTAATCTTACTGAAGTCATTAAGTTTCTACAAAAGCTTGCAAAAAATCCTAATGCTAGTAAGTTGAACCTTGCTTTTACCCAACATATTACAAATGCTTTGACTAAAGTTAGGGAAGAAAAGATCAAGTGTGAATTTTCTATCCCTAGGAAATTAGGAGATGCTTGGGAACCAACCATTAAAATGAAAGTTAATGATTTTGAGTGCAATGCTATGTGTGATCTTGGTGCTAGTGTTTCCATTATGCCTAAAAAATTGTATGACATTCTTGATTTGGAACCACTATAAGACTGTCCTTTGAGTGTTTATTGTCTTGATTCTACTTTGAATAAACCCGTGGGAAAAATAGATGATGTTCTTATTATGGTTAATGGTAATTATGTCCCTGTTGATTTCATTGTTATGGACATTGAATGCAAACTTTCTTGTCCTATTGTTTTGGGAAGTCCTTTTCTTAAACCTTTGGTGCTATCATTGATATGAAAGAAGGAAATATTAAATTTCATTTTCCACTTAAGAAAGGGATGGAACATTTCCCTAGAAAGAGAATGAGGCCATCTTGTAGGTATTTTGTTAAGTCAAGTAATGATTTGAATGCTAATATTTATAATACTTGATTTTTGCCATTGTGCCTAGCTAAAAGGCGTTAAAGAAAAGCGCTTATGGGAGACAACCCATTATTTTTACCTTCAGTTTGTTTTTGTTTTCTTTGTTTGGGGTGTTTTTGCCTCTGTAGCAACTCCCTTGTGTCCTTTTATTTTGGTTTTTGTGCCAAGAATACCCTCTAACGGGAGGAAAGTAAAAAATTTGAGTTGCTGTCCAGAAACAGATTTCTGTCCGTCACCGTACGAAATTCTAACAAATCACAGAACGTGATCTGTAGCTGAAAGTTTTTTTACAGTAAGCATCTGGGTTTTCTCTAACTTTCATTAGTTTCAAGTTTTCTGATTCGAGGTGTCCTAGTAGCCCAAAAAAATCATCTTTACGTTATGTTCTGTTTTTGGCATATTTTGTCTTTGTTTTTGCATTGCTTATTTTACGAGCGAAGTGGAGTTCTTTTATCCATGGAACATCACTTAAACCTTTCTGTCAGTAGCCAATGTTTAGGAACAAGTTTATGCAATGTGCCAAATGAGAATTGAAGGTGGATTATTTTGTTCGAGAACTAACCCCTCTAATCAGTTTGTGAGAAGTTTTGTGTGAAGGAAGTTTTCAAATGTTGAGAGAACGAGGTGATAAAAGAAGATCAAGAAGGGAATAAAGTTCAAGCTTGGGGAGGCTCCACTGGACCTCCACAAAATATTCAAGAAGACTCAAGCGTCTAAACATGGGGATGCCCAAGGCATCCCCTTCTTCATCGACAATTAATCAGGTCGATCCCATGAAACTATATTTCTATTCCTTTACATAATATGTGCCG
The DNA here is from genome assembly GCA_947311845.1 of Poa pratensis. NCBI lineage: Eukaryota > Viridiplantae > Streptophyta > Magnoliopsida > Poales > Poaceae > Poa > Poa pratensis. The sequence continues at coordinate 26,752,860 of CAMZMU010000043.1, forward strand.
TTCTTGGAGCGTCGTTTGTGTTTTGCTTTCAGTTTTGTTTTGTTTTGTTTGGTTTGCTGGTCATTTTCAATAATGGATCCTTGCATTCTTGTGTGGGAGAGAGACACGCTCCGCTTTTTCATAAAACACTCCTATTCTTCACTTATATGTGTAGAATGTTTAGCTCTTTATTATTTTAGCTTCTAGCTCTTGTTTTTCATGTATCTCTTGTTCAGAGCTATTAGTTTCTTGTAGTTAGGAAGTACTCTCTTATGTTTCATGCGTATTTGCTTAGAGAGTTTGCTCAAATAAGTTTATTGGTGTTTGGTTGAAAGGGAAACTTTCATGTAGAAAGTGGTAAAAAGAAAGAAGTTTACATAATCTTGTAGGTCATTGTCTTGAATAATTTGATGCTTGTCAACTGTTTTGAGAGATGAATTAGATTAAATGTTTAAACTTGTGGATCATTTTCTTAAGAATGGAGTAGTGGAGAAATACCGTAAAGCCTTAAATTATGATGCTTGTTTTGATTGGTATTTTCTCAAAGTCTAGATATTCTTTTTGTAAAAGCATGTTTGGTTGACAAGGGAGACAGTATGAGGTCTAATGGTTATGGTTAATGTATATCTTGTGGTCATTCATGTATTGGGTTGATGATATGTGTGTGCTTGATACCTTGCTAAGCCAAAAACTCTGTACTGAGAGGGAATGCTTCTCGTGGATCCAAATCCTTGAGCCAAATATTCATGCCATTTGTGTCCACCATACCTACCTACATGTGGTATTTCCTAGCCACTCCAAGTAAATTTTTCGTGTGCTACCTTTAAAACTTCAAAAATGGTATTACTCCTGTTTTGTGCCACTGTTGTTAGCTCATGAAGGTGTAGTAGTTGGGATTAGCATCTTCCATACCAAATAATGTTTATATGACTTGCATGCTTCATCTGCTCGTAATTTTTTTTCACATTGCTGGTTAGTCCAATATCAGAAATAAAATAATAAGGCACTCCTCCATGGATATGTGATTGATGGAAGGCACCCGAGGTTTCGGTTAGCCATGGCTTGTGTAAGCAAAGGTGGGGAGGAGTGTAAAAAAATATATATATATATATATATATATATGAAGCTCAGATGGGGCACCTAGGAGCATGGGCATCAGGATGGAATACGAACAGTTTTAGGTATGTAGCCATATACATATACCTTGGGTATGTATACCTTAGGTATGTAGGAGGTACATATTATTCTGGGTATGCACATTATGGGGTATGCATACCTAATAATGTGCACATACCTAAGTTATTTATATATATACCTGATCTGTACGCGTACAATTGAACACACATACCCGAGGTATATATAACATGTAGATACCTCGAATACACATACCCAAGGTATGTGTACCTCCTATATACCCAACATGTGCATACCCGAGTTATAGGTGTCATGTACATACCCAAAATGTACTGTATTCTATCCAGGTGCCCGGGCACCAGGGAGCACCTGTTAATTTACCTATATATATATAAAGTATGATATCTCGGAACCGCTCTTAAAACTTAGTTGGTGTGGAAGATGTTAGGACCGCTATTGCTAGTCGTTGACAAGGACAAACACCACTCTAAAAAAGAAATATTTTTATGTCTCTATATGCTTTCAAAAATCAAAAAGCTCTAGCACACGATTAATCTCTGCTTCCCTCTGTGAAGGGCCTTTCTTTTACTTTTATGTTGAGTCAGTTTTCCTTTCCAATCTTTATCTCTCAAGCAAACACATAGTATCAATTTTGGTGCAAGTCTACTACATTTTATATTTATGTTTAACTGTGAAAACTTTTGTATTGACATTATCCAATGATAAGTATGTTACAAGTTGAAGCTTTTGCTGAAAACTTAAATCTTCCTCTGTGTTGGTTGAACACCTTTTTCAGAAGTATATTGCTTTGTGAGCTATCAAGTATGACATGTTTTATAATTTTCAAGTCTCCAAAGTACTATTTGTGAAAAGTTCTTGCTTAGATGTTATACATGGTTAATCATTGTTTACTTCATTTCAAACTATAGACCATTGTCTTGGATCACTTTCATTCATTTGATGTGCTTTACATTATTATTTGAGCAAGATTGTGTTAGAAGCATGTCACGACAAAAATTATCATGTTATCATTTACCTACTCGAGGACGAGCATGAATTAAGCTTGGGGATGCTGATACGTCTCAAACGTATCTATAATTTTTTATTGTTCCATGCTTGTTATATAGCATTGCCACATGTTTTTACAATGTTTTTATATCATTTTGGCATGATTTATGGAACTAACCTATTAACAAGATGCCCAGTGCCAGTTCCTGTTTTCTGCTGTCTTTTTGTTTCAGAAAAGCTAGTCGGGGAAGTTTCTCCGAATCGCCTAAAAAATTACGTGAATTATTTTTACATGGAAACAAAGCCAGAGCCGGGAGGGGAGCTGCAGGGGGCTCCACAGCCCCCAGACGTCACCCAGCCGCGGCCCAGGGCTTGGTCGTGGCTGGGGCCCACATGGCGCCCTCCGGTGCCTCCTCGAGTCGCCCTTTTGCCTATAAATTCTATTCCTTCCGAAAACCCTCGGTACCCGATCATATTTTCCAAAAAAGTTTTGAGGCCGCCGCCGTCGCCAACCCTAGATCAGGAGGGTTCTGAAACTCTTCCCGGCACCCTGCCGGGGGGGAGATCGTCACCGGAGGCATCTACACCACCATGCCAGCCTCCGGAGTGATGCATGAGTAGTCCACCACGGGACTACGGGTCCATGGCAGTAGCTAGATGGTTGTCTCTTCTCCTTTGTACTCCGTTGTTTAGATCTTATGAGCTGCCTACATGATTAAGATCATCTTTATGTAATGCTACATGTTGTGTTTGCGGGGATCCGATGAATTATGGAGTCATGACATTATTATTCAGATTGTTTATTCATAATTTTTATTTATGATCTTGCATGCTCTCCGATGCTTGTGGATACTTTGGCCGAAGTAATTGCTAGTATCATAGAGGGGGTATTTATGCTAGATAGTGGGTTCGTGCCTCTCTTGTCTGAGCTCGAGTTGACAGAAACGATTAAGACTTGAGATATGTTGTTGCTACTAGGGATAAAACAGCGGTGTTTATTGCTATATGTTGTAACCATTACTTACATTACGCACCATGCTTATTGCAATTATTTGCTGCTTGCAACTTAATAATTTCGGGTGACAGGCTGGATAGCAATCCCGGGGTGGATTATTAGTCATAGATGCAGTTGGATAACGGTCTATATATTTTGTAGTAATGCCCATATTAAATGAAACGGTGAACTTTGTGTCATGATAGTATTGTGTTGCGCCCATGTTTGTCAATTGTCTCGCTGTAATTTGTTTACCCAACATGTTTATCTTTTGGAGAGACACCACTAGTGAACTGTGAACCCCGGTCATATTTTTTTATATTGTTTACAACCGTTCTAATAGCCTTTTTAAATCATTTTGCTCGCTGGTCATTTTTTCTCTCATATTATTTTACACCCATACGTTTAATCCTTTGTGTTCAGCAAGCCGGAAAGATTGACAACCTCTCTGTTTCGTTGGGACAAAGTAGTTTGTTCGTGTGTGCGCAGGTCCACGTCAATAATCGTAAACGGCGCCGTTGACACCTTTCTAAAGCCTTCTCCAAATCCTACTGGATTGAATACCTTGGTTTTGTAATCAAGGGAAAACTTGCCGCTAATTAAATCAAACCTTACACTTGGGGTCTCCCAACGAACGTGCTATTTCACGCCATCAGTTCTACACAATACTTTTCTTATGCCCAGGTTTTTGTTATTTTTATACAGGTCGAAATACGACGTTTTTTGCACCGAAAAATGGCACTTACATAGGAAACATGCATATGTATCATATGATTTTTTTTCATATATTTTTTCAAACTCAAATTTCAAAATTTCAAAAACAAAATTTATAGGATTCACTGGTGCTCAGGTGCCACAAATCTGCATCGGCTAAATTGCTCTTTTTGTCTCTCTTCTTATTAGTTAGCTACCACATCATCTTTTTTACTTAAGGGATATCTATGTTACCATCTTAATTACTCCCACTATGTGTAGCCTTATGATTTTCTCCTTGACTTGCAGCAAACAAGGTGCCCAAAATGTGCCATGGTAGGAGTATATACTTTGGCTGCACATAATGCATTGTGATGGTTCCGAAGCAAGCGGTACTCGGCTTAGATGATGCGCAAGATCAAGATACATGATTCCCTAGTAGTATATGTATTCAATCTTGGTATAGTTTATTTTTCCCGTACTGAGCTAATTTGGTTCATGTAAGAGAGCTATAAGCATCAAGATTTTGTTTGAACAAGATAGGAGAGCTGCATGTGTCAATTTACTATTGTACTAGTGTATTCAAAATAAACTACAAGGAATTTAAGGTAAACTAAACTATGTTTATAGGAGAATTTTCATGTAAACTAGGGATACGTTGTTCCTACAATGATGTTTTTGCCAACAAGCCCCTCCGACGAAACAAACGGATAAAAACCTCAGTACATATATCCATGCCGACACTACCCTACAGCTTCCTGACGAAATTACATTATGGATTCGAATTACATTATTTGTTCTTGGGCATAGTTGGATGCATGATCTCTGTTGATCAAGATTAAACATATGAGATTTGAGAAACTAAGTACAAGCTGAGTACAATACAACATAGACATCGATTCGTAAGTTCGTAACTACAGTTGGAGCTGCAGATGCTGTTGTAAATGAGCCCTCCCTACTGTAGATGGCGAACAAGGGGAAGGCAAATTCGCGAACAAGGGGATCGTCCGATTCGTACAAAATCTAGCCTTACAGTACACACATACTTTAAGATACACGACTGATAAGATACTATTCACCAGAAACATGAGTAGGGTTTTTCCTCGGTATCTTGAAAGACCCAGATCTGTCCGAATTTATGTCTTGTGTGCAACCGTTCTCATCTTTCACATGAATGGCCCCATGTTTCAGTATTGATGGATGTTCTTTTGTGATCTTTTGCGGATGGGGGTGGTGGCAGCGGTATCAATATTTTGTGCTCCTGTTGCCTATGCAAAGTGACTTATCATTTTATACATATACTCGTCTTTATACATAACTTTTACATTTTTTTAAAGGACATTACTTTAGTCTCTTACATTTTGGTTTTTGAGAAAAGAAATCTGAAGCATCTTATATCTGACATTTATCGAGAAAAAAACTGCTATAAAAGAGATACAACTCGACACAACACGGTCAATATAAAGTAAAAATACGCTGACTCATACTAGTTTGGAAAACTTTATTTTACACCCGACTCTTGCATCAGTCGGGCCATGTAGAACGATAAAAAAGCCCACTAGTTCCTATCGTCCCCAACCTCCCAACTCCCAGCCCATCCCGACCCAAATGACGAGCAGGCATGTCGATCCCCACCGTGCGCCTCCCCGGCGATCTCCCACAGCGCGCCACCCCCAAGCGAGGCGGTCTTCTCTCTCTCCCCCACCCCCACCACCCCCCCCCCCCCCCCCCCTCCCCTCCCGCGCGCGCAACGAGCTACGTTGCCCATCCCGCTCCACCGGCGTTGTTGTGTGTGTGGACTTGAAGGGAATCATGGACGACGTGGTCTCCGATTGTCGGGGAGCTGGACACGCCTGCTCTCCCGCGCGCCTGGGCACTGTGCCCGCTGCTGCTGCAGCACCTCAGCCTGGCCCGCTGCTCCTTCAAGCGCCGGCGCCGCCACGCATTGGATGGTGAGACGCCCAATCTTCGCTGGACTTGGAGAATACAATGTGCCGCCACTGGATTGGGCAGGGTCGCTCGATCTAGCTTCTACATACCTCTGTAGTGGCGGATTCATGGGCGGAGAGTTCCCATGGGCATGCCTGCATTGGTGAGAGGTCAGTTGGCTTTGTTGGTGCTACATGCGGTGTTCAGCTTTGCTACATGTGATTCTTTTTTCTGTGCACATGTCACGCTTATTTCTGAAAAAGTGACGGTTTTGCTAAAATAAAATTGGGATTTGTTGGATATGTTGTTGATTTTTGCTACATGGCTGTGTTTAAACTGCTACAATTTTTTTTGCTACATGTTGCAATTTTTACACATACGAAATTTTTTGCTACACACTCGTGCTACATACGTAAACAAAAATTGTCGCGTCGGATTTATTTTGCTACATTCATAGACGCAATATTTTCTAAAATATTTATTGCTACATGGGATGTTACATACACATAAAAAGGTGCTACATGCGAAACATTTTTGCTACATAGATTAAACGCGCGAGATCGTTTCACTTAACTGGATCGGACGGTTCCGGAGTTGGCTGTAGCAAAGTCTTGCTACATCCGACTGACGCCTAGCATTTGCCTACTAGTTTTGCATGTTTTGTTTTAGTAAACTCGATGAATGGCTCGTCCCCGGCTACAAAGGAGATACAACTCGGGCGTGAGGTATTTTACTATTTTGTATGTTTTGTTTAGAAAACTCGCTGAATCGCTTTCTGAATAAAAATAATGGGGTTTCCTTTAAAAAGAAGTGTAAACGTCAAATTTCCTTTCTAAATAATCGCAGATTCACCATTCTCCCCTCGTCAGTCCCCTCGTCAGGGACCCTAACCCCAGGACCGGAAGAAAGGAACCTTGGTGCCCATGGCGGCGCAGTGCTGCGGCGGGGACTTCCTGGAGTTGTTCAACCCCGACATCTCCGCCTGCGTCTTCCGCCGCTTCAACCACCCCGCCGACCTTATCCGCGCCGCCGCTGTCTCCCGAAAATGGCGCAGATTCGGTGAGCCATTCTCTCCATCCTCTCCGATGGCTATCGATCTATATATGTCATCGCTGTCTCCTTGAGTTCCCCCATATCTACCGCAGTGATCGAGAAAAACTTGAGCAAGAGCCTGTGCCTGCGGCTATGCCCTGAGGTCGCCACCGTCGCCGCCGTGGCAGAGGTAACCAGATCGCCGCCTTCACCTGCCATCCCCGAGTCAGACAGCGAGAGAGACTACAGGATATACTCAAACCTCGCCGGTGCCATCGTCTCCAAACCCCGCAACCCCGGCATTGCCATCATCACGCACTATATCGGCGCCTCCAGCACCCACGATTTTCCGGACGAGACCATGGAGAACACACTCATTGAGGATGACATAGTCAATTTCCGTGCGTCCTATTGGTCGAGCCACGGGTCCAAGGACCCTGAGAAGCCTGAGAGCCTTACCTACAGGCTCAATCATGATATATGCCTTGTCGATGAGATTAAGGTGAAGCCGTTCGAAGGTGCGTTATCAATGATTTAGTCTAGTGGTATGGCAATTGGTTGAGATCTTTTATTGCACACACCCTTAATTGTTTGACTAGTTGAATTTGGCGTGCCGTCACGGCACGCTCTTGATGCCATTTTTTGGAAGGCATTTTTGTTTGGAATTTTCGAATTTGAATTTCGGCAATCTGGCATGTAATGTTAGCATTTTTTGCGTGTAGCTATGTTGCTATGTTTTCATATTTTTTTGGATGAGTATGTTTGAATAGAAAATTCTTGCTGAATTAATATTTTTTTTTGGGTGGATTTTGAAGGCATTTGAATGTTTTAAATTTTTTTTTTTTTTGTAATTTGGTCACATTCAATAAGTAGTCAATTCAGCATTTAGTAGTGTTATAGAATTATCTAAATACCGTCAAACAATACGTCTATAGTGTTATAAATTTTGTTAAACATGTTCTATTTAGAGTTTGATTTGTAGTTTCAATATACTTGTCTAGGATTTTTTTAACAGTTGTTTCCTAATATTTACATTTGTGGTACTTGTATGTTAATATTTTGAACCCATGATATAAATGGGTATTTGTGTTTTTTTGTTTTTTTGGCGATCGTTTTGATGAATCTTTTCAATTTTTTCTGGCGGATATAGTCGAAGCTACTGATTTTGCGTCATTTAGTAAACTCTATTTAAGTAGGATGGCTTGTAGCAAAAAAAGATTATTCGGTCTATCATATTGAATGATATTATTGATGTTATTTCTGTTGATTTTATTTGACTATAGAAGAATTTTTTTTTTTTTGTGGAACATTTGTATTTTTTTTGTTAATCAAAATGTGGGCTAAATTGAAGGGTTGAAATATTTGTTTGTTTTCTTATGAATAGGTAGCATTTTTTTGTATGCATTTCTGATATATTGTGTACAATATTCAAATATTTGAAGGTTTGAAATGCTCGAACATGTTTGTATTTCGACGTTAATATTTAGTTGAATTCAGAACAATCTATTCGAATTTGATTCCACATTTGGGGAAAGCAAATGTTGGCTAACTTAATATGTTGAAATAAATTTGGTATTTTTTTTTAGTACATTGTGGTTATTTTTGGTGAGCATTTTGGTTTTATTTTATGGAATATCGGAGTATTCGCTCAAATGTTAGACAAATTGTAACTTGCAAACATTTTTTTATTTTGTTATTATAAAGTGGAACAGTAATTGTAGCTGGTAGACAAATGGGAATATTATTAAGTGAGGTGTGAAGCATTTGGTGTATTGGAAAAAAACGACTCTATTATCATTTGTTTAAGGAATTGGAACTTTGCAGAAATAGTACCTCTCTTTTTTTTATCTTTTTTTTTGTTGAAACAAAAACCCGGAATATTTCATATTTCTTTTATCTTCTGTAGATCATGGGAAAAAATCTTCGTTGATCTGGAATATTTCATATTTGATCTTCTGTAGATCATGGAAAAAAATCTTCGTTGATCTGGAATATTTCATATTTTTTTTATCTTGTATAGATCATGGGAAAAAATATTCGTTGAAATTAAATATGAAAAGGTCTTATATTCTATCATTTAGTAGATCCCATCCGGAATGTTGTGATTTGAAATGCTAAAATTCTTCGTAATTTTGTCGGTCGGAGTAACTTCATTTTTTTAAAGCAAATTTAAATGTTCAAGTGTGTTTTTGAATGTTTTCAGATGTTTAGCAAACTGGAATGGTTGGATATATTTGTAATATACCATAAATATTTATTTGAATTCTATAACGCTCTCTTGCTGAGAATATTTTGTGTTAGTTAGTTAGTTTTTTTTTTTTTTTGCTGCGTTGTATATATTGGGAGGAAAGGTTATAGTTATAATTTGTATAATGTACTTAGATTAAATTCAATTTGAAATCAGTGCGTAATTAGAGGGAATGGTTTGCATTTTGTTGGAATATTCATGTAATCAGGTATTCTCTTAAATGTGAGTACATAATTAGGTAGATTTAAGTTTTCTTACTTTTAGGTAGGTAGTACGTAATTATGGAGTTATTTCGAGAGTGAACCAATCGTTTTCATTTTACTTGTTTCCAAATGTTTTCATGTTTGCAAATTGGTTAGATTTGCAACGCAAATAAAATTTTGAAATATTCAAACTTCTATGCCACGTAGCTGTGGTAAAATTCAAATTGGGTGGTATTTGTCGTTTAAAATATTTGTAGGTACTTAGTGGTTTTGAATGTTGAAGTATGCATGTGTTTTAGAATAAATATTTAATTTAATAACGTGAATTGGAATGGTCAAATATGTCTACATCATAAATATCTATTTTGACTCTATAATTTGAGTAAATGAATCGCATGAGAATTCGGTAAGTCTGATATTTAATTAGAGGGCGTATTTTAATTTGTTTAAATATAAAAAATGGAGTTACGTTGAACGTTTTCTATTCTATGGTAATTACTGAAGGAAAGGGGCACCACTTGTCACAAACCTAACTTCTATAAAAATGTTTCGAAAAAGGATGAAATTCATGTTAATTTATCTGGTGCGGTTAAATATCTATCGGTTGGAAATCATCGCGATAGTTTTTTTTTTCTTTTTATTTGGCAGTAGGTAATATTGTTTGGAAATATAATATAGCCATTTGTTAGGTCATTTGGAAAGTTTTTTTTTTTTTTTTTTGGAATTTGGAAGTTCATATAATTTTTAAAGTTATGTTTACTGCCACGTGTTTTTATATTAGTAGGCGAAAATGGCAACATTCTGAAATTGTTGTAGTATGGGAATAATCGGAATTTGGGGAAAAAATCGTTTCAAAATGGTTGGATTTTAGAGATTGGTTAAATTTTGAAATTGATGCAATTGGGGAAAAATCTGTGATTTTTAAAAACGTTTATATATTAAAAATTATTGAAAGTGGGAAACGTCACATGTCACGGTAATAAAATCATGGGGAGTTAAACATTTTTTTTCTCTTTTTGTTGAGATTTAAATTTCAAATTTGGATTTAAATGGTCTAATATGTTTGTGTTTTTTTCCACAAACTTTTCGAAATATTGTTCGATATGGAAAATTCAAGTTTTCTATTTTGTATTTTCTGTTGTAAGCCTTTTTTTTTAGTCATTTAGATGGACAAAAAAATTGCAACAGTTTTTAAATAAGAAAAACAGGAAAAAGAAAAACAGGGTTTAAAAAAAAGGCCAGGCCGAGCCAGCTGCGAAGCAGCCAGCCCAGCCCAACCTGCGGCCCAGTCGGGCAGCCCCGGCCCGCAGGCACGGCGTGGCGACGTCACCCACGACGTCACCTGCCGGCGGCGGCCGAGCTCGGCTGAGCACGGCGACGGGCGCTCCAGCACGCTCCTGAGGCCGGAGTCGCGCGGATCCGTGCGAGGGAGATGCGGCGGAGCCGGGAGGGCGGCGGTAGCGACCAAATGGTCGCCGGAGCGCCGGTGGCGAGCACGGACACGGCGGCGGATGCCGACGGACGGCGGCGATGATTGCGACGCGATGCGGCCGTCCCAGCACGCGTCCGTCGGTGGAGATGGAGAGCGCGCGACGGCGCACCGCGCCGTGTCCTTCGATCTGTCCGCGGAGACGTGGTGCGGCGGCGGGCCGCGGCGGCGTCCGCGGCAAGCTCCGCGCCGCTCGCGAGAGAGGAGAGGGGCTGGGGGGGTTTCGTGGCATCTTTACAAAAAAGAACCCGTACTTTCGCGTAATGGCAAAAAGGTCCCTCGCGGCGAATTTTCTGTGAAGAACGTGGAATTTTCTGGCCGCCCGTGTGCTTCTCTACAAAAAACGCGAGCGCGCTGTGAGGCTGACGCGCGGGGCCCACCGCGAACTGTAGCACGCTGTAGCTAGCTACAGTGCGAACTGTAGCTATCTACAATGGGAATAATCGGAATTTGGGGGAAAAAATCGTTTCAAAATGGTTGGATTTTAGAGATTGGTTAAATTTTGAAATTGATGCAATTGGGGAAAAATCTGTGATTTTAAAAACGTTTATATATTAAAAATTATTGAAAGTGGGAAACGTCACATGTCACGGTAATAAAATCATGGGGAGTTAAACATTTTTTTTCTTTTTGTTGAGATTTAAATTTCAAATTTGGATTTAAATGGTTTAATATGTTTGTGTTTTTTTCCACAAACTTTTCGAAATATTGTTCGATATGGAAAATTCAAGTTTTCTAGTTTGTATTTTCTGTTGTAAGCCTTTTTTTTTTAGTCATTTAGATGGACAAAAAAAATTGCAACAGTTTTTAAATAAGAAAAACAGGGTTTAAAAAAAAAGGCCAGGCCGAGCCAGCTGCGAAGCAGCCAGCCCAGCCCAACCTGCGGCCTAGTCGGGCAGCCCAGGCCCGCAGGCACGGCGTGGCGACGTCACCCGCGACGTCACCTGCCGGCGGCGGCCGAGCTCGGCTGAGCACGGCGACGGGCGCTCCAGCACGCTCCTGAGGCCGGAGTCGCGCGGATCCGTGCGAGGGAGATGCGGCGGAGCCGGGAGGGCGGCGGTAGCGACCAAATGGTCGCCGAGCGCCGGTGGCGAGCACGGACACGGCGGCGGATGCCGACGGACGGCGGCGATGATTGCGACGCGATGCGGCCGTCCCAGCACGCGTCCGTCGGTGGAGATGGAGAGCGCGCGACGGCGCACCGCGCCGTGTCCTTCGATCTGTCCGCGGAGACGTGGTGCGGCGGCGGGCCGCGGCGGCGTCCGCGGCAAGCTCCGCGCCGCTCGCGAGAGAGGAGAGGGGCTGGGGGGGTTTCGTGGCATCTTTACAAAAAAGAACCCGTACTTTCGCGTAATGGCAAAAAGGTCCCTCGCGGCGAATTTTCTGTGAAGAACGTGGAATTCCGGCCGCCCGTGTGCTTCTCTGCAAAAAAAGCGAGCGCGCTGTGAGGCTGACGCGCGGGGCCCACCGCGCACTGTAGCACGCTGTAGCTAGCTACAGTGCGACTGTAGCTATCTACAGTACCCGGGGCGCGGAGGGGCCGCCGTTTTGGCGAGCCATTATACACTCGCTATTAGGGTATACTCTCAGTTAGGAGGATCACAAGGCACTGTAAATATTTTCTCTTTGTTAGAATTGCCTTGTCAGGTGATTGATTGATTATAAATTATATGGCTCTTTGTTTCGATTGTCAGCCTATTTTCAACATGGCAGTCCTATATACTCTTCAAAGACGGTGCGATTTCGGATGGGCCATTACAAGCTTCCGCGTAGATCTCAGTCATATGTCACTGCTCACGATGAGAACAAGATGGTAAATGCGGACACAAATTATATGTGGACTTACACTTCACCAGAGTACCCTATGTTGCAGGTGAGTTGGGAGCATCTTTTTCATGTTAACGTATCTACAGATTGATGAGAAAGTTCTACTATGATACTCTGTAGTATAGCCAGCCTTTCTTATGCTCTAGTAACTGGAAAAATAGACAGATGAATACAGTATACATATAGTATGTGATGATGTGATTGTATTGTGATATAACAAAGTAGCAAATTGATCGATACTAGATGTATAACACCCTCTATTTATGGTTTGATAGGAAAATGTACTGCAATCCTTCAAGCTTCCACGCCCTGTCCTTTGCATTGGTGGTGTGGTGATGATTGAACTCTTGGGCAGAGTACAGAAACAACAAGGAAATAATAAATATTACATATGGTAAGTTTCAGTAGCATGATTTGGTTTGCAAAAAATGGCATGATGATGCAAAGTATTGGAGACTGGATGTAACTCCACTCTCAGGCTGGTACAAGAGAAATGCACAACTTAATCTGTGTTCACTGCACCAGGAGGAAGAAAATTATGTGTGGCAGGAACTTGTTTCTATTAAATAATGATTGTCCTGCAACCTTTCTTTGTACCTAGTTCATCATGGTGTATACATAATTTTTGTGATGCTTCTACCTGTAGCATTTAGAATATGTACTTGTCTATTTGTTGCATTAATCACAAAAAAGTGCAAATTTCCAGCGGTCTATATAACATGTGGATCTTAATCCTGCAGTAGAGTTTGCTCATTTATGCGCTTAGTATGTTCCCTTTCAATGCTGAAACACCATTTTGTGTTCCCCTTTTCATGTTACAGTGTCTGCAATGCTGAAGTGATAGGGCGCTCTCTCTCACCAGTTTTCATGGTTGACATCTCGAATCCTGAAGGTCATTCGATCCTCAAGTACTTGCCGGGTGCCCAAGACCTATACCGCAAGGGCCTGAATCAAGATGATACTGAAGAGTCGCCGGAGTGGCAGTGCCTTATTGCTAGATACAAGCAGATGAATCACATAGCGGTGGCGAACGCGCTTCTAGGGCCATGGTTCATGAATGAATAGATGTAGATGACGATCCTTTTGGGTAGATTTGCCTGCTGGAATGCAGCTACAACTTTTGTCAGTTTTATACTGTTTTTCGTCAGTCTGCAAGCCTTTGTTGCAAATATCTCTGAAGTCTCAGTTCTGGAACCTGGTCAAGACGAGTTCCTCTTGTCGTCTGTAACTTTTCTCATGCCTGGTCATATGTTTCCTTATCTTTTCTGTGTGTGAAATATTGCTCACTTGTCTTGCTTGGTCGGATGGTTGCTGAACGTTATGACACCCTATGATACCCTAGGCTTATTGCCCGTCAAGCTTGCCTGGGGCCTTGGCTACCTCGTGCTCTAATCTCACTCATATGTTAGATATATGTAACGTTCTGGTAACCTTAATCTTGATGTGAGTGTCAACATGTCAGATCTCCCGTGCGAAGAGGAAGCCTGCCACGATGTGATCGGTCGTCTCTGATTCTTGGTCGAACAATGGGCAGGTGGCGTGCGTGTTCATGCCATATCGTCGCATCCGATCAGCTGTCCAGAGCCAGCATTGCAAGGCAAGCTAGATGTGCACCTTGCACTTCCTAGGAGCCCATGTTTTCTAGATCGTTTTGCCGCAAGGAAACATCTCCAGTCCGACATGGAAGGCTTGATAAGCAGAGTTGACAGAGTGTTGCGAGAACGACGTCTACTTCCATCATGGTTGGGCACAATGTGCTTGATTGCCCGCCCCCCTAGCCAGACATCCTCCCACAATAGCATCATGCAGCCATCGCCGACGATGAAGCGTACTGGTGCATCGAACATAGCTTTCACCTCTGACTCAACGCGTAGCTTGAGCTTTATTTAAAATGGATCTCTTGACTCCCGGGGGCATATGTATCTTTTATTTAAAATGGATCTTCTAACGCATTTTGAGATGTCAAAAAATTAAAATGTCCGCGCATAGATTTGAACACTATTATCTTCACAAAATCGTTTCTAAAAGACATTTTTTTTACATGGGACACACAAAACAATCGGTCTTCCATGGAAGGACTTTGCGAAAATAGAATGCGAAAATATATCCGCAAAATTTATTTCAGAATATTTTGACATTTCAAAATATATTTTGTAAATATAATCCGTTCCGGATTATAAACCGTTTTGGCAAACTAAATACAAAGCGAGTATAAATGTATACTTAATGATGTGAGTGGTGTTTTATCTGCCGGGTGCATATGCACCCTTTATTTAAAATGGATTTTAAACGCAACTTAAAATGTAAAAAAATTAAAATGTCTATATAAAGTTGTTTACCAAAAAAACCTACTCCCTCTGATCCGTAAAAAGTGACGCAAATTGTACCTAATGTTGTACGTGACTAGTATGTTTCTGGCGACACTAATATCGGATCAGAGGGAGTATTTTTTTTGTGCCTTGTGTAAAAAGACAAAATTTGGTGCTAAAATAAACCTTTCACAAGACATATTTTGTCTTTTTACACAGAACACAAAATATCGGTCTTCTATGAAATGACTTTGCAAACCAATTGAATGTGAAATGTGTCCGTGACATTTGATATCAAAGTTTTTCGATATTTCAAAATATGTTTTCTAAAACCCGGGTGCATATGTACTGGGTGCCAAAGTAAATTTCATATTTAATGAGGTACTACCTCTCTTCATAAACATAATAGGTTTTGGGAGTTCACATTATGAACAGAGAGGTAAATGGGTTCGCTTAAACCTAGGAAACATTGTTTGACATCGAACAAATTTTTACTTTGGCTACACATCATATGTTTTCTCTCTCATTTCTCCTCCCCGTCGTTGCGGACCTAAACGCCCGGAAGAAAGGAAAACCTCGGTTCCCCATGGCGGATGTGTGCTGCGACCTTCTGGAGTGGGTCAGCCCCGACATCTCCGCCTGCGTCTTCCGCCGCCTCGACCACCCCGCCGACCTTGTCCGCGCCGCTGCTGTCTCCCGAACTTGGCGCAGATTCGGTGAGCAATTCTCACCCTCCTCTCCGATGTCTATCGATTCTGTATATCTGAGTTCCCCCACATCTACCGCAGTGATCGAGAACAACTTGAGCAAGATCCTGTGCCTGCGGCTATGCCCCGAGGTCGACACCGTCGCCGCTGTGGCAGAGGTAACCAGATCCCCGCCTTCACCTGTCGTCCCCGAGTCAGACAGCGAGAGGGACTACAGGATATACTCAAACCTCGCCGGCGCGGTCGTCTCCGAACCCCGCAACCCCGACGTGGCCATCATCACGCACTGTATCGGCGCCTCCAGTACCGACCGCTTCCCGGACGAGACCATGGAGAACACCCTCCATGAGGACTACAAAGTCAATTTCCGCGCGTCCTATTGGTCGAGCGGCGGGGCGGACGACCCTGAGGAACCTGAGAGCCTTACCTACAGGCTGAATCATGATATCTGCGTTGTCGATGAGATTAGGGTGAGGCCGTTCGAAGGTGCGTTATCAATGATTTAGACTCGTGGTATTGCAATTGGTTGAGATCTTTTATTGCACACACCCTTAATTCATTGTTTGATTAGGCTATAGTACTCTCAAGGCACTATAAATCTTATCTCTTTGTTAGATTTGTCTTGTCAGGTGATTGATTGATTATAATTAATATGACCCTTTGTTTCAAATTGTCAGCCTATATTCAGCATGGCGATCCTATATACTCTTCGAAGACTCTGCGATTTCGGATGGGCCATTACAAGCTTCCGCGTAGATCTGAGTCATTTGTCACTGCTCAGGATGAGAACAAGATGATAAATGCTGACACGAACTACATGTGGACTTACACTTCACCGGAGTACCCTATGTTGCAGGTGAGTTGGGAGCATCTTTTTCATGTTGACATATCTACAGTTTGATAAAAGTATTCTACTATGATACTATGTAGTATAGCCAGACTTTCTTATGTTCTAGTTACTGGAAAAAATGGACAGATAAACGCATTATGTGATGGTGTGATCCACAGATGATGTGATACTGTATTGTGATATAATAAAGTAGCATATTGATCGATATTAGATGTTGAAATGACCTTATAAGTTATAACACCCTCTATTTATGGTTTGATAGGAAAATACACTACAATCTTTCAAGCTCCCACGCCCTGTCCTTTGCATTGGTGGTGTGGTGATGGTTGAACTCTTGGGCAGAGTACAGAAACAACAAGCAGATGATAGGTATTACATATGGTAAGTTGAAGTAGCATGATTTGATTTTGCAAAAAATGGCATGATGATGCAAAGTATTGGAGGCTGGATGACTCCACTGTCAGGCTGGTACAAGAAATGCACAACTTAATATGTGTTTGCTGCACCATGATGAACGAAATTATGTGCGCCAGGAACTTATTTCTATTAAATGATGATTGTCCTTCAACTTTGCCCTTGTACCTAGTTCGTCATGGTGTATACTTATTTTTTGTGATGCTTGTACCTGTAACATTTAGAATATGCATTTGTCTAGAAGGGCAAATTTCCAGTGCTGTATATGACATGTTGATCTGAATCCTGCAATAGAGCGCTCTCTCTCACCACTTTTCATGGTTGACGTCTCGAATCCTGAAGGTCATTCAATCCTCAAGTACTTGCCGGGTGCCCAAAACCTATACACCAAAGGCATGAAGCAAGATGATACTGAAGATTCGCTGGAGTGGCAGTGTCTTATTGCTAGATACAAGCAGATGAATCGAACAGCGGTGGTGAACGCGCTTCTGGGGCCACATTTCATGAATGAATATGATGAGGATGGCGTCTCAGACGACGACCCTTTTGATTAGATTTGCTTGCTGGAATGCAGCTACAACTTTTGTCAGTGTTTTACTGTGTCGTTAGTCAGCAAACCTTTTTGCAAACAGGTCTGAAACCTGGTCAAGACGAGTTCTCTTGTCGTATGCAACTTTTCTAATGCTTGTTCATGTGTTTCCTTATCTTTTCTGTGTGTGGGGAATATTGGTCATTTGTCACTTATTGATGACGTTGCTTGGTCTGGTGATTGCTGAACGTTATGGCACACTATGACACCCTAGGCTTATTGTATAGATGTTTGATGCTTTCTTCTTGCTGTTCAGCTGCATCGTCAGGGCCTTGGCTACCTCGTGCTCCCGGAATTAAATCCCAGGTGCCCTGTGATATGCACTCAACCTTAATCTTTATGTGGATGTCAACACGCTAGAGGAAAATAACTCACCTGGCCACCATAACATGATACACAGTGAACATGGGATTGATCCAACTCCATTTGTTTCTCATCATGAACAGCCAGAACCTGAATTTTCCTTCATATGCGAGATCGTTATTTCCTACTATACATTCTTCAGGCACCTCATGTATACGGAAGAGAAATGTGGTGCAAGGGATGCTGTTAGTTTTTCAGTGATGAGTCACCTCATGTATACGAAAGAGAAATGTGGTGCTAGTTTACCCAGAAACGCATCAGCTTCGTATTGTCAGAATTAGTGCTGGTACTGTCCGCTGAACATTGTTTACGTTGATGATGGTGTGACAAGTTTTTTTTATCCTGCTATGAGATGTTACGCTTAAGACATGGGTTGTTAGAATTTATGTGTTTTCTTAATGACGACTATCGTGGCTTGGGAAGTTATTGTAATAGAGTTTAAACTTTACTTTTGAACTTATTGTAGGGCGCAATCACATGTCCTTTTCCTTCCATGTCTGAACTTTTCATTTGTAAACTCGATTGTTATGTTTATCCTTGCGATAGTGGAACCCGTCCCTTTGGACAATTTGGAAAACAACCAGTGAGAACTTTCCAACACATTGTATACAAGTAATTGTATCTAGAGAAAAAAAAGGTCAATATGAAGTTACAAAGGAACTAATTTTGATAACTCAAGCACTTCAGAGTTGACCATTGAAAACTTGAATAACTTTTACAACCAATATACTCTTCAACCAGGGTGGATGGTTGCATTCTAGAAGATTAAATGCTTAGATCGTCGATTTTTATCTGGCTTATTTTCCTTTACACGCTTGTGATCCGTGATTCTAAACTGGAATATAACTTTGAAATTTGCAATAAATAAAGCCGTGTACATCTCTTTGATACAGAGGCTGTGGATGTTCCCCATTTAAAAAAAAACAAAAAAACTCTGGTTACTTACTACGAGTACTCTTTTGTGGGTAGGCTAGCCGTTCTATACACATAGTGATGTTCTCTAATTCCCAAAATTTCACAATATCACTCTCTTCGTTCCTATTAAGAAAAAATATAAAATTTTCTAACATCAAATGAACAAAGTTTGATTAAATTTATAAAAAATATCAAGAAATATTACACTATACAGATAAAGTATAAAAGTATATTTAACTATGTAAATGGGTTCGTTTTTGAACATTACATTGTTTGACATCGAACAAAATTTGGCCTTGGCTACACTCTGGTGATTTTCCCCTCAGATGTTAAAACGCGATCCGGTTTCTGATCGTTGCAGATTCACACTCTCATTTCTCGTCCCCTCGCCGCGGACCTTGGTGCCCCATGGCGGATGTGTGCTGCGGCGGGGAATTCCTGGAGTGGGTCGGCCCCGACATCTCCACCAGCGTCTTCCGCCGCCTCGACCAGCCCGCCGACCTTGTTCGCGCCGCCGCTGTCTCCCGAACCTGGCGCAGATTCGGTGAGCAATCCGCGCGCTCCTCTCCGCTTGCTATCGATTCTAGTACATATCATCGCCGTGTCCTTGAGTTCCCACCATCTACCGCAGTGATCGAGAACGACTTCTGCAAGAGCATATGCCTGCGGCTATTCCCCGAGGTTGCCACCGTCGTCGCCGTGGCAGAGGTAACCAGATCCCCGCCTTCAGCTGCCGTCCCCGTGTCAGACAGCGAGAGGGACTACAGGGTGTACTCAAACCTCGCCGCCGCCCTCGTCTCCGCCTCCGGCAATCCCGCCGCGGGCAGCGTTCTTCGCTGTATCGGTGCCTCCAGCACCGACAACTTCCCGATCGAGACCATGGTACACACCCTCGATACAGATGATTTGATCGGTGTCCGCCCGTCCTATTGGTCGAGCAGCGGCGCTGACGACCCCGAGGAGCCGGAGAACCTTACCTACAGGCTCAACTCTGATGTCTGCATTGTCGATGAGATTAGGGTGCGTCCATACCGAGGTGCGTTATCTCTGGTTGAGCTCTTTTATGGTACAAACCCTTAATTGTTTGATTAGGGTTCCCAATTAGTTCCAGATTTCACGGCATTGTAAACTTTTCTCATGGCTAGATTTGTCCTGTCAGGTGATTGACTGATTATATGATTTATTTATTTGGCCCTTTGTTTCGAATTGCCAGCCTTTTATCAGCATGACTTTCCTATATACCCTTCAAAGGCGGTGCGATTTCGGATGGGCCATTACAAGCTTCCGCGTGCATCAGAGTCATTTCTCTCGGATGAGGATGAGAACAAGATGGTAAACACTGACAAAAAATACATGTGGACTTACACTTCTCCAGAGTTCCCTATGTTGGAGGTGAGCTGGGAGCATCTTTTTCTTGCTGACATTCATCCAAAGTTCCTTACCCTTATGCACGAATTTTGTTCAGTCAAAGAACTCCTATAGTTAGCCAGACTTTCTTATGTTTGGGTAATTGGAAAAAATTGACAAATAAATCCTGTGTGTTATCTGATGACGTGATCTGCCCATGATAGAATAATCTTCATTATACTTTTATTCATGGTTTATCTGCGATATTGTATTGTGATACTACAAATTAGCATATTGATTCGTATTGGATCTAGTATTGAACTTATGGTGCCATCTTTTTATGGTGTGTAGAAAAATGTACTACAATCGTTCAAGCTCCCACGCCCTGCGCTTTGCATTGGTGGTGTGGTGATGATTGAACTCTTGGGCAGAGTACAAAAACAAGAATCCGATGATAGGTATTACATATGGTAAGTTTAAAATGGCAGGATTTACTTTTCCAAAATAAAGCATTATGATGCAAATTCGGAGGCTTTTACTAGAAGCACAACTTGATGCTTTTTCTCTTCGTATGAGAACGAAATTGTGCGTGCCATGAACTTAATTCTATTAAATAATGATTGTCCTGCAACTTTGTCCTTGACTTAGTTCATCATGGTATATACATAGAATTTGGCATTTAAAAGATGCACTTGTCTATTTGTTGCATTAACCACAGTGAAGCGCAAATTTCCAGTTGAGTATATTATTACACGTTGTTCTGAATCTTGTAGTAGAGTTTGGTCAGTTTATGTCCTGGTACATTTCTTGAATTTGCTACGAATTCTGAACTACCTGTAAGTCTTTTTCCTTTTTTTTCTTTTTGCATGTCAAAAGTGTCGGCCATGTTGAAGTGATAGGGCGTTCGCTCTTACCACTTTTCATGGTTGACAGCTCGGAACCTGAAGGTTATTCCATCCTCAAGTACTTGCCCGGTGCCAAAGATTTATCCCTCGAGGACATAATTCAGGATGATACTAAAGATTCGCTGGAGTGGCAGTCTCTTGTTGCTAGAAATGTGCAGATGAATCGAATAGCGATACGGAACCCGTTTCCGGAACCTCTACCAATAATGCATGAAGATGATCTTTTTGGCTTCTTAGATGACGGTCCTTTTGAGTAGATTTGTTTGCTACACGGGAGCTACAACTTTGCTGGGTTTTTACTGTTTGTAGTCAGTGAACATGGCTGAACTCCGCAAGCCTTTGTTGCAAACATCTCTGCATACTCATTTCTGAAACCTAGAGAACCTTGTCGAGACGAGTTCCTCTTATGGTTTACAGCTCGGCTCAAGCTTCAGTCACTTGGGCACTACAAGAAGATGTAATGCACACTGAATCTTCTTTAATCTGAGTATGAACCAGGGAATTTTAGCCTTCATCATGAACAGCCAGAACCCGAGTTTTCTTCATATGCGAGATTGTTATTTCTTACTACTACTTCTCCAGAGCAAGTTGTGCAAATAGTTTTTCAGTGAGAAGCCTCTCATATATATATGATAGAGAAATGTGGTGCCAGTTTACCTTGAAACGCATCACCTTCATAATGTCAGTAAACGTCATTCAGTTAGGTGGAAATCTGGAAATGTTAGTGCTATAGTCAGTCCAGTCATAGTTCACCCAGACATACCACTAGCGTTTCACATATTTGTTAATGCAAAGCCATTTAACTACACCGAGTGGATTCCATTGCATATCTGGCCAAGATCTAATATACTTCTCCTATTTGCAATATGTATTGCACCTGGGGATGGCAAATCCTGTCAATGTCAAACATCAATCTAGCAATCTTCGCGCTGCTGGTACTGGTACTGTCAACATTCTCTTGTTTTTTGTTGAGCAACATTCTCCTTTGAGATTCTTCAGCCTCCACTGTGACCACCACATAGATGTGAGAGCTGCACCCACTGTTCAGGAATGCTGGTTATTTTGGAGGGCATGCGTATCATGGTGGATGGAGAGGGTTCAACTTGTTAGGAATGCTTCCTTCTGCTGTACACTAGGTTGCTAACCGTGTTGTGCTCTAGGTTTTAATCCACTTTAGGGTTTAGGGTTTAGGTTGATGTGGTGAAGTGAGGCCTACATAGCAGCTGGTTGGAGGAGTACACAGCCAACCATATAATGAGATCAGCATAAGTTTGCATGCTTTTTTTCAGGGGAAAGTTACATGTTAGGAACAATGCAATGACAGACAGTTCTCCCCTGCTTGCCTTTTCTCGCAGAATGCTGACATCTCAGGAGGTAGAACTTCAGTTGGTTTTTCTTTCCCAAAATGAAGGCAAGAGTTTGCCTCGTCTCATTAAGAAGAGTTTTACAACGAAGTAAAGGCAAGAGGCTACAAAGCACAAAAGGCCTACTCTCATTAAGAAGAGTTTTACAACGAAGTAAAGGAGAGGCTACAAAGCACAAAAGGCCTACTCTCGCGGCATTATGGAGCCCAAATGCTTAGCGCCCACCAAACCCCAATTCAGTTGGGTATTGCGATAGCTGATTCACGTAACCGTTTACTCATCTTGAAAGCATTTTCACCGGAAAACAGTCTAAGCCCATGTAAGAAAACAATTTAAGCCGACATCATTGTTCGTTCTACGACATGGATAACATGAAGTCAAGGTCTAAGTCTTCATCAAGGGGAAAGAAAAGGTAGTGAAAAGAGAGTCGCCCTCGCCGTAAAGTATAGTAGTAAGAGAAAAGGCATCCGGAAAGGAGAAATGTCATTACTTATTAGCCAAGGTAAAAATTGTTGTTTTGTGTCAGCAATACACAACGGCGTGGGGGACATTACGTGCTTGTTTTTTTTTTTAGATAGGAGGGCCTCGCCCCAATTTTCATTAAAATGAAAACTGATAATACAACTTCCATAATTCAGTTCCACTCGCGCCGGAGGCAAAACTCCCCAAGAAACGTAAAACCACTGCCCAGCACTGCACTAACTCCAACCTACTCAGCTCCAGCCTTAAGACTCACTTACAAGGAAACCAACAACAACAGATCAAACTAAAAAACCTAAACAGAAAGACAACATCATCAGATCAAACTACACAGCTAGACTACCAGCAACTTTTTCCTGCAGTAACCACCTGACTTTTCTGATTTCTTCTTCTACTCTTCTATTCTAATATGACTTTCCTGACTTTTTCCTGCAGCACCACCCAACCACTTCGCTTGCTGAAGATTTCAGCCACACTCGTAGCAGATATGTTGCTCCGCTTGCACTGCAATTCTTGTAAGCCTCGACTCAGTGTAATAGCCCAAGTATTTAACCAATAAGCAATTTGTACAATCATTCCACTAGGGTCCTAAGGAAATACTTTACTGACATAAGGCATACCTCGACTTCCACAATGCCCAGAACGTGTGTCCGTGTACCCCCACTCAGCATCTATCGATCGAGAACGCACCAACCACAGACCAGGAAACATCATTTATCACGAATCCGCGCAGGCCATAACGCATGGCAAGTCAGTGCACCCATTAGTAACAACTCTTAAAGTGGAAAGTGTCACTTAGTACAAGTATCAAAGTACTAATCATCAGTAAGAGCTTCCCGGCACATTGTGTACAAGCAACTGTTTCTAGAAAAAGAGTCAGCCTGAAGTTGTGAAGGACTACTGGCTTCGATAATTCAAAGTTAGACCTCAGATAACCAAATGGTTTTGGAACTCAGGCGACTTTCGAGTCCATGCATGGTTGAACTTGATCACTTTTATACAACCACTAGTTACTTAGTATGAGTGACTTGTTTTCCTCCAATTGAAAGGCAGTGCTCCTGTCGGTTACTCGAAAAGGAGAACTATGAGTACTCTTTTACGGGGAGTCTTGGGGAGAGAGAACTTTTGGCTCTCGAGCTCCAATGCTCCATATTTGATTTAAAACAACAATAAAAAAATGGTATTTTGAAGTTAAGAAAACCAATTTTTATGTGGATACATATAATGTTATCTACATATACGCATAGTTTTATTCAATAATACGTTGTATTGTGCGCTACATAAAAAATCAAAAAATCATGGCTTGGAAAAGGTGAAAAAGAACTCATTTTACTTGTTAATTTGTTTTCTTTTGTGCAGATACGTATGAAAAGATATTTCGCTGCAAATTTGGTCGTACATAGTAGACATGTACATGTACTTGTATACTTTTTTCAGAAGTTTTTTTAGTAAATGTGTGATTTGCTCCCGGGCTCCAGTGCACCCTCCACTTGAAAAAAAATGAAAATTATATTTGTGAGTTTCAAAAAAATGTGAAAAAAATCACGGATGAAGCCAATGGTGTATCCCATAAACGTGTAAAATGTCAGTTTGAATTACTTTATATTATGAGCTATAAAAAATAATAAATTCTGGTAAAACTTAGAAAGTTGAAAATAGGCATATTTAGATCCACAATTTGTCATTTTTGTGTAGCTGAAAATACAAAGTATTTAAAATTGATATTTTGCACGTTCGTGGGATATACTATTGGCTACGCCCGGATGTTTTTTCAGAAATTTTCTCATAAATATGATTTTTGAATTTTTTAAATTGGAGAGAGTACTGGAACTCGGGTGCCAAAAGTCTCTACTCAGATTTTGAGACCAAAAATAAATTTTCTATTTTCTTTCAAACCGGGAGCACTGGACCTTGGGAGTCAGAAGCGTTTTTCGGAGTTTTGGGAGGGTATATACTCATAGTTATAGAATGGTGTTTCGGACCACTAGATAAAAAGTATGGACACCTATGATGGGTAGGGCTGTAAACGAGCCGAACTCGAGCGAACATGTATCATCTCGGCTCGAGCTCGTGTTGCAACTCGAGCTAATTTTTTGGTTCGAGCTCGGCTCGCGCTCGAGCTCGATTAGTCGAAGGCTCGCGAGCTCCCAAAGCTCGTTAACATTTTTGACATTAATTAATTAAAAGATGACGTGGGTATTTGGCATTTGATAGTTTGGCAAATACGGCGTGTTGCCTGAGACGCCTCACGTACCTCTTATTTATAGCTGGAACGGCCCCCGTGCTCTCAGTCGCCGAGCGAGGTGGTACTAAATGAATAATTTGCATGTTTTCTGCGGGAAGGGAGCACACCGTAACAATGGACCGTACCAGGCTGCCAAAAGCCCAAAAGCTGAAAAGCTTGTTTGTTAATACGGAGTAGCAAAGAAGGATGGCCTTGTGAGCTAGAAATTGAGCGGTGGATTCTTGGCATGGACTTAGACGTTCATTGGGCTGATATAAACAGTGGATGGCAGGCCTAGAGTAACACTTTGTTTTTTATACAGACTGTGTGTATGTACGTTTCTACCGAGCTTTTACGAACGTTCGAGCTCGAGCTTGTGAAACTCGCAAGCCTCAGGGCAGGCTTGAGTTCGGCTTGTTTAGCTTTCGAGCCGAACTCGAGTCGAGCCTATAGCGAATCGAGTTCAAACTGTTTGTCGAGCCCGAACTTTTTTGACAGCCCTAATGATGGGCTTGCAGTGATAGTTCTGCCACATGCTTGTCCATGAAAATACAGGGACAGTAGTAGTTCGCCATGGACAGAATCATTGAATCCCTCCGGCAATACATGGCCCCATAAAATTCAGATCTGAGTGGCATTAACCACTCCAGATCTATTCTGCTCATGCATGCATCCCTTTTTAGGTATCAAAAGTACCAAGGCAAGGTGACACCCTTTGGAAGCTCGGGTCAGTCCCCTTTCCCTCTAGCCATTACTTACAAGTCCTCTCTCCTACAGTCCTACCTATCTGTCCATTAGCAAACCACATGCTTAATTGACATGGATAATTAACCTAGAAGAGATAGATGAAATCAGACAACTCAAAGAAAAGTTAGTAGCTAGGTCAAAATCAGTTGGAGTGCAAGTTGAAACTAAGCAAACTAAATTAAGGCATGCTTGCCACGTAGGAATTTCACAGAAAAATCAAAGTCCAGAAAAAATCTTAAAAGAGAAAAAAAAAGGGAATTCAGGAAAAGCAAAGGACACGCAGTTCACATCTCAAAAAAAAAAAATGATGGGCAATATTCCATCTCAGGAGACATGAACAATTCTCTAGTTAAATTGCAGAAAATTTAATGGCCTATGTATCTCCACCATTGAATACTTCATCACTTTGCTTATATTGGGGCAATTAATCAACTACAAGTCACATGTACACTTGGTTATTCGAAGCCCAAGGAACTAGCTACACTGAACTAAGATAGACATAGACTGAGCTAATGAAGCTAAACTGAAGTACTAGACTAGTTATTGCTATTGTACTCCACAGTGCCTTGGAGGCTGATCATCCATCTCTCGTGTACTCCATCAACGACGAAACAAGAGCTGAGTGCACGTGCGGACTCATACGCATATGCATGCATGCATTCCGTGTCAGCCCACGACGTGCACGCGGATCTTCTTGCCTGCCGGCGGCCGGCAAAGGGAGCCCCCTGTGGAGGTCGACGGCCGCCGCGCGACGAACATGTCGGCGAGGTCGTGCGGCACTGCGACGATCCAGTAGTACCGCGCGGCCTGGGACGGCACGCGGTAGCAGTGGCACTGGCAGTGCGTTCTCCTCTTGGCCCGCGCCGGCCTCGGCTTCCTCGGCGCCGGTGGGGGCACAGGCGGCGCCCGCAGTACGTTCGTCGCCGACGTCGGCGTGGCACACCCTTCGTCGTCGTCGGCAGCAGCAGAGGCGGTAGACGTCCGCACCGGAGGGAGCTGAGGAGAGAGCAGCAGCTCTAGTTGGTCGAGCTCGAAGCCCATGAAGTACAAGCAGAACGAGTTGCCTGCGGTGCGTGGCGTGACGGTGGCAAGAAGAAGGTAGGTAGGGCTGTGCGTGGTGTGTTTAAGTAGCCAGCGGTCGTGGTGGTGAGTGTAAAAGAAGAGGGAGGCAGGCGTGGAGGGTAGCAGTGATGATCGATCGGGGGAGGAAGAGAAAAGCCGGGAGCCGGGAGGGACAGCATTATATGAGAGGGACCGAGGGAGGCAGCCTCCAGGCAGGTGCACAAGGCTGATGAGAGAGGGAGAGAGATGAATGGCATATATACCAATGATTATGAGGGGGCCGAAGTAAACTGGAGGGTGATTATTGGGTTTTGCTATAAAAATTGCGGAAAGAGCCTAAGCCATGTATTATCGGAAACTAGTCTTTTACAAGAGCATCCTGACAAGAAAAAGAAATAACACACAAGTTCTTAAAAAGTTTAGCACCGTATCTATCCCTCAACGGCGCGCCATGAGCAAAACTTGATGCCGCCTCTGGGCCTCCAGTGTAGCAGAGCTCATGTAGGAGAAAGTTTGAAAACCCAGACGCTTGTACAAGTAACAAGCATCAGCCGAAAGGCACTGACGTAAATTAGATGATGCCAGCGACCACGATCTCGAGAGATCGCCGACCCGGAGAAGTTAGTATACCGAGATGGGCCGAGAGATAATCCCAAATCCGGCCAGACAGAGATGAATGATACAAGACGCGCAAATTCCCCAGCGAAGCCGTATCTGGCTTAGCTTCACTAGGCGGAGGTGGAAGTTGAGTATACCAATACGTTGTGACATCATCACATCCACACAGCGCTTTCGGCATAGACAGAACCTTATCATGCCAGACCTAATACCTGACGATAGACTCCAAACTCCAGCCCGTGGACGCTCCTCAGAGGAAGGACCATCGATTAGGGGCAGGCCGAAGGTACTTTATTCTCATCACCGCCGCTGCTCCTTCACCGGAGACGAAGAACTCGAAACTCTACGGGATCGGGCACACCGATGTGAGGTTCCCCCACCCCCCACCCCCCCCCCCCCCCCCCCCCCCCGCCGCCATATCGGTCGGCAGAGGGCAGGGGAACCAGCTGAGGGCAGCACTAGATCGCCTCTGGTCATTGGAAAACCTAGAAAAAACATTTTATTTCTTAGTGATTTGATAAACTATTATATCTGAGTCGCCGCTTATGAAGACTGCAGTTGTGCAAAATAAGTCATTGAAAAGTAGTTACCTCTAGGGTCCACGATTTTAGACTGACGCGTATTCTATATGCAATTTTAGATTTAGAACCGTGTGAAGAGTGGATATTTTTCTCCCGGGTTTAAGTGATCCTGATATTCAAAAAACATCAATCATATTTATAATCTTTGAAAATATGAAGAAAAAAAATCCAACGTGCTGTCTATGATGTGTCCCACAAAGATGCAAAATCTCAATTTAAACTTGAAAAGTTGTTTGAATCACTCAGCCTAGCTATAGTAGGTGAGAACCTAAGATCGGTGAACGCACAGTGACCAGGGGCACACCTCTAGCATGTTAAGTTGTTGAACCTCTGATTCATCACACGCTTCGGTACTCTAAAAGTTTTTTTTTCGAGAGTACGTCAATGGCGTACCATATTGTTATTGTTATGAAAGGCGAGAACAAATTTACAAGAGCTTGCAACAGTGTTGCCAACAACACAAGCAAGAACACCCTCCACGCTCACAATAGAGCCCAAAAGATTGAAACATGAGAATCGTGACTAATTCATTTGACCCTATCGTTACCGCTACTATACCGCCAAAAAGGACCAAAGTGTCGGATATCAATCCGCCTGATTGGAGGTTGTGGATCCACGAGAGTAAAACACCACAAACTTTCTTGCCATTGAGTCGGCCATGACGGCTATACCGGAATGGATATATAGCCATGAGACTTTTACTTCATGTGACAGTGATGCCACGTTCATCGATATATATATATTTTTTTTTTGCGAAATACAGTACAACACAGACGCTCACATACACGTGCACACACTCACCCCTATGAACGCACGCACGCACACCCTACCCCTATGAGCACCTCCGAGAGACTGAGCCGGCAGTCGGGTCTTGAGATTGACGAAATCACCACAGGCGCCTCGCTGTCGACGGGAAAGTCGTCTCCCACTGAAGAATAATCCGCCTAAATGAGAAACACTAACGTCAAACCTGTGGTTTGAACTCTGGTGGGCTGGGGGTACAAACATCCTACCATAGGCAGGTTCTCTACAACCCATCCAATCGTTCATTCCCCCACTACATATGAAAATCTTGTGTGTATTTCTCTCTGGTTGGAAATGATCGACACGGATTTGTCTAAATATAAATGTATCTAGACGTATTTAGTTTGTAGAAATATCCAAATTTAAACAAATTTATGTCACAATTTCCAATCGTAGAGAATACTATATATCCGTGGTGGATGATACCTATTTTTCTACCAGCACTACTGCTGCACTAGTCTCTTGCCATCCGAAGCATCGAGAGCGGCTCCCGACAGAAAAAAGGATAACATGCATGCATGATGCATGCGTTTTCATGTAGCCTATCTACGTGAGTCATACAAGTAATCTGCCATACTCTGTCCGTTTCTAAAAGTAAGGTCTAAATAAGATTTCCAAAAGTCAAACAATGCAAAGATTTCTGCTAGTTTTTAGAAAAAAGATCAATATAATATTATATGAATATCACATGGAAATATATCAGTAACGGTACTGATTCGAATTCGACATTGTAAATTCAACTTTTTATACAAAAAATGGGTCAAAATTTACACTGTAACTTGTAAAAAAATATAGGGGGGCCAATACGCGATCATTGCGCACTCAATTCGACCATCCAATCTCTATTTACGCAAGCGCTGACAAAAGAATTGAATGAATACTGCACGCTGACGATCCTGGCAAGCTTGGAAGCGTATTGATTCGCAGAAACTACCAAACGTATTACCTGCAGCAAGCCGACCAAGAAATAAACTGCTGCCAGAACTTACCCATATCTCTACGCAGACATGGCATGGGTGACCTGATACTGACAACCTCGTGTGAGCACGGATTATATATTCCGTACAGGAGGGAGGGACGGATCCGAGAGGTCCATTTGATACTAAGCTGATATACTAACTAATTAACCCTCCATATTATCATAAAGTACTCCCCAATGAAAGGGACTAACTAGTTAACCAGAGTTAGATGCGATATGATCATGTTTGAGCTGTAGCTTGATCTGCATTGTTATTCGCAAAACAGGATCGTCTTGCCTCTCGACCCCACTAATGAAAAGCTGGCCACCATGCTAGGATGGGGATCATCATGATTATCAGAAAAAATAATATGGTATCTCTCATGCCTGGTGCATTGCCATTCATGTATGGGGAAAGCAGCGCAGGGCGCGCGTTAATTAAGCTTCATGATTTGGGTGGGAGCTTCATGATTTGGGTGGGAGCATGGGCGATACTTATTGGGTCCGCGACATGCTTAGATATACAAATGGAGAGGGAATTCGCACGCAATGCATGCCTTGTTGCTTTTGCCGGAGAATATAGTAGAGGGTGGTGCTCTACTTTAATTTATCCTAGAAGGCACGTTGGGAAAGATGCAGGAGCTAAACATTTCGATTGTAAGATACATGACTTCGATGACTACTTAAGATATAAACCAGTCGAAAACCGCCCGAGAAGCTCAAACATACAGCTAAACTAGAACTAACACAATTGACACTGCAAGCAGACGTGCCATCGATCGAACGTCTACAACCAAGGCTGCGAGCCAATGCGAAAGCCCGGTGGCACCAACAGCCAACAATGCACACGGGCTCTCTCCTGCCAGAAGAGCTAGATCCCGCATTAGTTGCTCCATGGTAAGAAAGGGGAGCCAACGCCGGAAAGGGGGTCATTTGACTCATCCCAAAGGTCTAGATCCGTGATGGTCCAAAAGGATCTTCACTTGATTAGCCTTTGTAGTGTTGTGTACAAGCTTGTGTCAAGTGATTGCCAAGACTCAAATTTTATCTTGGGGCAATAAACTAGAGTGCCTTCCAAGGTGTTTGATTTCCCAACACAATTTGAGCTTATGAGATGTCAGGCTATATAAGAAGGAAGAGGACCATGTCAGGTTAGCTTCTATCGGAGAAGAAAGAAAGAAAATCAAGAAAAAAGTGAATGAGAATAAGTTTAAGGAAGAGCTGGAGATCTAACAACAGGTGTTCCCCGCAATATTGTGAAGTCAAGATCAACTACCATGCCTCCTTTCAAGTTGGTATTCCACCATTTTCGTGAGATCGTTTCAACCCCTAATTCTTGTACCCCAAATCTTGTTGTTGACATCCAAGATATGTGATATCTTGATGTATGAGAGTCTCTAGGGCCCGCTACAAGAGAACTTGAGAAGAGTTTGTTGTATCCCACATTTGATAACAGTGAAGAAGATTTGGGTGGCTTCGGTCCGCGGTTTCCCCCTCAAGCCGAGGGTTTCCCATGTAAAAGGATTGGTATACATGTGTGTTGATTTGTTACCAATTCTGAGAATCTCTCTCCCTTGGTGACATTGTCTCAACCCGTGTGTGAACTTCTCTCTCAAGGAGATACACAGTCTTAGTCTGGGTGCGAGTTGAGAAGTGTGTTATTTTCTCCATATATTTTTTATCCATGTGTTTCCTTTTGACATGAGTAACGAGTTATGATTTAATACAGAGGTGGTGCCAAAGTTATAATTTATCTCGTTGTGTAACTTTCATATCACGTTAAGTGTGTGTCAATCTCCAATTAGCAGGAACTCAGTGTGTGTTCCCCCCAACAAAGTGGTATCAGAGCAAGGCTGCTTATACTAATTGTTGGGTTGTTGTTGGATTTTTTTGCTCATGATGGATTTGAAGGAGGCGCCACGACAAGTGTATGATAAAACTTTGTCCAATTGCTCACTACAGAATTCCATGATGGAAGACATCCTTTATTGCAAGGATTTGTATGAGCCAATATTGATCAGACGATTCAAATGAAGTTTTTTGTAACGTATCAATAAGATAAAGCCATGCTACGACGAATCAATACTCAAGCAAGAATCATCATTTATAGAAGATACCAATTGGTGTCACGAGACAAGAATAGAGAGTGTTAACCCGCAAATATGGTTCATTTGTACATCAACCAGAAAATCTTCCACCATTTTCACACAATATGTACGAGATGTGACAGAATTTGGAGTCTATATTTGAGAGGAATGCAAAAGTTGAGTACCGGAATGGCAGCAATGTGACTGGACACTTAGGGCTTGTTTGATTTGTAGGGTAGGAAAGACATAGGAATAGGAAAAGTATAGGATTGCTATGTCATGTACATTCCAATCCTATAGAATTTGGTTTATAGCAAAGTTTGTTTGATTCCATCAAAGGAATTGTAAAAAGAGCTTGGAGTGGATGTTAGAATTCCTATAGGAAGTAGTACAAATATTCCTATGGGAAAAAATCCTATAGGAACTAATCCTATGAATCAAACAACTAGCAAAGGAAAAATTCCTATGGGATAAATTCCTACAAGAATCTTATGAAGTTCCTTTGAATCAAACAAGCCCTTAAATGTATAAACAACCTTCAGCCGTGAAGATCAACCTTGAGAATGAGGTGCAACTGTTGTTGTTACTAAGTTCCATGCTTGATAGTTGGAACACACTTATTGTGTCTGTCAGTTGCCAACTCAGCTCTGGGTGGGCCCTGATTTTTTTTAGATGGTGAAGAATAGCATGTTGAATGAAGAAACCATAAAGAAGCAAAAAAGTGATGTCTCTTCTTTGATACGTATGTGGTTCAATCCCATGTGGTAAGCAAAGAAAAATCTAGGGAGAGATCAAATTCAAAATGGAGAAAATAAATTGCTTGCTTTCATCGTGGCAAGTCGAAACACAAAAGGAGCGAGTGCATGCAATATAGAAGAGAGATTTCAGTGGGTAAACATGCTAAGAAAACCAAGCAAATGGTCGAAAATGGTTTTGTCATGGCTACAGTTTGTGAAGAATATCTAGTCAGTGTTGTTAATGATGATTCCATGGTTGGTTTATGGATTTAGTTTAGTTCTTCCACATCACATCACACAAGGAGTATTTTACGTCCTATACCACTGGTGTTTACAGGCCATGTGGGGATGGGAAACAGTGTCGCTTACACTTGTTGGTTAGGGCTCTATATGTATTTAGACAAACACAAGTTGCAGGTTGCTACTCATTGATGTGAGACATGCTCCTGATATATGTCAATGGGTTGAGCTTCGGATCTACTTTGCCAACAACCTAGCCATATATACCTCTCTACACTCTTCGATGAATTTCACGGCGGCCGCGTGGTCAACGAACTACCCTGATGATGTAACCCGTGCGCTGAACGGCGATGTAGCCATGTCTTACTTGAGTGTTCCATGTAAGAAAGAAAAGAGAGATTCATAAATAAAAATGCCTTTTAGCTTATCTATTTCATCTTCTTGTTGTCGTTCTACACTTCCACTGCTGTTTTGGCCATTTTGTTCCTATTTTGATATTTACCAATGTCGTCAACTTGGAACAGGTAACGTTGTCCACTTGATTACTCTTGGATGTAGTTTATGGAATGCTTGGAATGGCATGGTTTTAGGCGAACCTTGTCGAATGGTGGTATTCTCAACTCGACGCCTTGTGACTGAATTTGGTGAACACGTGCTAATACCATCACCCAGCCAAGCAAACTATGGTACGCTGAAGCAAACCTCCTATGGATTACCTAAAGAATCATCATGGAGCATTTAACGTTGGAGGATTGGATTTTTTTTTACCAGGGACTTCGAGGGCAATGTATTACCTAAAGGTGATTTAAGATGGAGCCTTCAACGTTGGATGATGGTTTTTTTTTTTACTATGGACTTCAAGGGCAATGTGTGAGGAGCTGGGATGGGTCATCTTCTGAACCTGGCAGATGCACCTCATGTTGCCAAAGTCAAAACAAACTTACAAGACTCCCTCGGAAAAGAAACTTACAAGGTAGGCGGTCACTGGAACACAGAAGGTACCTTACTAACGTCAGCACTATTTTAATGCACATTATGCAAGTTCAAGCTTCGATCACACATCAGTAGCACTAAAAGAAAGCCCAAACAAGCTCTCCTCGAGAGTTTAGTTTGCTACTAGAACAAAACCCTAGAGGACTCGAACAAAAGAAAAGAAAATCTAGACGAAATGATATACTCCCTCCGTTCCACAATATAAGATGTTTTAGCCTTTTGCCACATTCACATGCACACATATGTATGTAAATATGTTTTAGTGTACATGTCCACTCTTTTTTGTATGAATTTAGGCAACATGTGTAACACCTAAAACATCTTGTATTATGGAACGGAAGGAGTACACATCACTCTTGCCCAAAAGGAAATTTGTTACTAGCGAGCTTCCCAACTGGTGAAATCATTCTAAACCTGACGCACCATTTGTACATAGTGTATTGCTGCCGGTTCCTAACCTTTGTTAGGCTAGTGAAATATTGTCCTTCGTTCACATCGGCATCAAACCCCAGTTTACGAGTCACTGAGAATGAGAATGAAGCATCTCATTAACGTTGTATTCAACCTTAGCGTATTCAATCAGGCTAAAAGCTAGCATGGTTAGAAGCAATCGATATTCAAATCTACGCAAGCATCAATTGCGAAAGCACTGGGATTCGGCAGCTGTTAATTTCTGCCACTTGGAGATATGTCCAGTCTCACACCGGTGGAGTTGGTCCTTCGTCACCTGTATATTGGGACACGCAGATGATTTAACATTGAGAAGGAAAAAATAGCCGTTTTATCATACAGCAACAAAGGAAACAAACTGTAGCTTCTACGCACTTGCTAGATAACCAGATTCAGACAGGATAATAGTTGTAGGATATTTTCAAAACTGAAACATCCTGAGTACCTACCTTGCTTCTTCCTTTTTGGCCAACACTTGAGGATCAAATTCTTCAATGGAGTCTGGGGAACTGGAATGAACTTCCCAACAAAAGCCAACGGCCAGCTACATGAACATGCCAATGGTTAGCAAGCAAGCAGGCTAAAGTCCAAACTCTGCAGGATATCCACCCAAAACTAACCACCTGCTGTGTTGATTCAAACTGCTAGCAAACTAATAATTGGAACGAAAATTTGATAACTATGTTATTTTCGAAAGCATTACTTATCTCTAGAACACAAGTAGGATCATAATGGGGACAGGGATCTCACCTGACAAAAGCAATGCCTACAGAAACAAGCCAAAGCTCCCAACTGAGTCTCACTGTTGTTGTAAATTTCCCCAGGAACTCAATAATTATCACCTGTGAAAAAATTATGGATGGAAGTCAAATCCTACGTACTCAAAAGCTGTCTATATTAACTCATAAAGTTGTGTTTTTTTTATCATTTCATACCTGCAGCACAACGGTTACACTCACAACAGCCAAAAAGAGATGGTTTCTTGAAACTCCTTCAAATATGTTCAGCTCTTCTGGTTTACGAGAATTGAACTCATTAAACACCTATTGAAAACAAATGAAAAGGTTAAGCTTGGTTAAGCAACAAGATGGTAAAGGTATATGCTGAAGCCTAGAGGGAAGGGATTAGGAGGAAGATGAGACCATAGACTGGACTACACAACATTTGGGAGAAAAACTCCTTCATATAGTTTGGACCCTAAAATACTTGAACAAATAGGGAGAATGCAGCAATCTGAAGAAAATGATGTTATCCCAAATTACTTGATTGTACAAAAATATATCCAATCTTACTAAACCATTTCTAACTTCTAAGGCAGTTGTTGGAGATACTGATGTGCATGTTACTGTAGCAAGCAGTTAAGAAGCATGCTACTGTGAAGTTGTGGATGCTGCACATATTGGTCCAAACGGAGAAAAATAGTATATTCAGAATCAACCATAAAGCTAGAAACATGGTTCCGCATGAAGAGAACTAGAAAAGGTGCTTCAACAAGATAGGAGGTTACCTGACACAGGACAAATGTGTTGAATATAAATGAATTTTTCACTTTACTAGAGTGTTCAAAGGTATCTTGACTCAAATGCAAAAGATTTCGGCCTCCAAAGTTAAGCGTCAGAAGAACAGTAACTTGATAGATAGCCTGTGGTTACATAAGACCTGAGTAACTGACCCAGCCGACTAAAACATTTAGTTGACAGACAACATCTAAAGAGTGTTTACCTGAATGAACAAGTTTCTCCACATAATATTAGTCACAAGAGGTTCTCTGCATTATATGCACAAGAATGTTATAATTGTTATAAGTTTACAAAACACCAGTGCTAATCAAAATTCCATAAATAGTTACAAATATTTGTACCAAAAATTGCTATAGATACTTTCAAATATGTTTATGATGGTGCCATTTTCGTATCACTATGTTGTTGGAGTAATTATTGGCTAAACTTACTAGTTCTTCAAAGGTGTTAGCCCCTCATAAAAAAAACTTTATGCGGGGAAGAGAACAACAAGGTTCTCAGTTCTTATTAGGATAGGTTGATGATTTAAAGATTTTAAGAACTAAATGTTAACACAGCAAGAAATACATATATAGAAACATAATGAACATATATTTGTTTCGACGCGGATTTGGTGCCATGGTGGGTAGCTGTGCACGCTCTTAGAGCCGTTAGATGTGATCCAGTGATTCGTGCTGCCGTTTGCTGACATTCACGTCCGTTTGCCCTCCACACAAAAAAACACACCCATGTCTGGCTCCACAACCCTCGAGTACTGGCCCCGAGAAAGGACCCCGTGCCCGGAGCACTGGCGAGATTGATCCCCTCCATGGGGCGGCGGCGACGATCTGCATCCCCGGGCCGCTGCTTTCCCGGTGTGAGGAGGACGATACGGGCCAGGCCACGCGTCCAGCACCATCCCCGGCATGGATCCCGACGGCTTGGTCAACGCCTGCTCGCCGGGGAGCACCACCAGGCGGCATCGGCTCCGCGCGAGGCAGGGTGAGCACCACCAGGGAGCTCTGCATCCTCAGTTCCTCACGGCCACAAACATGCATTTACTTTCACCAAGAAAACCTCTTGTGGATTTCTCAAAAACAAATCCGCCCGTGGATCTACAAAATCCTAGAATTTCTTTTAGGCACAAATCCATCACGTTCGCTCCAAAATTTACAGAATCAACTAATCCATCTGTCGGAATCAAAAAACAAGCATAACCTCAAATTCATGGACATCTCGTGGATAAAATCAACCAAGAACTTGGAAGAACAGATTAAATCATTCGGCGTGTACCCAAATCATTCGGAAGAACAGATTGTGAGGGAGAAGAAAGAATAGTGTCTATCTTGTCTCTTCCATGGACATCTCGTGGATAAAATCATTCGGCGTTTACCCAAATCATGAAACAGTGCTCACTACGAAAGAAGATGGTGCTTCGATCTCACAGTACCCAAATCACGGGAAAGTAAAAAAAAATGGTGTGCAAAAATTGGAAAATAAATCAAAAGAGAGGATGGGATTTGGGAGCAGCGGTGCTCTCTGTAACCGCGGCTGGAGATTGGGTCTGTGCGGAGGGGGTCCGCGCCTCCGCGGTCGGAGATGGGGGCGGGGCGGAGGGCACCGGCGGACGGAAATGGGCTGGGGCCGCTGCACGGGCGGACGGAGATGGGCGCGGGGAGGATGGCGCCGGCGACCAGAGATGGGCGCGGGCGGATGGTGCCGGCAACCGGATATGAGCACGGGCCGGAGCACTCCGGCAGCCACCGACGAGAAGTTTCCATGGTGGGGGCGGGGCGCGCCGCGGGTCGTGGTGGGGTGAGGAGCACGGGGTGGCGCGGGTCGCTGCCGGTGGTGGGAGATCGGCCGTGGTGGGGCGGTATGGGAAAGGATCAAAGAACCAGAGAGAGAGGTGGCCAGATTGGGGAAAAAAGTGCGGCCGTACGGGGACGGATCGGTTTTTCCTTTCTTTGGAAGAGAAAAAAGAGCCACACGGGGACGGGTGGGGTACTTTATTTGAATCAGGTGGAGACGGAACGGCGTTAGTTCGATCGGTGGTGGAAAATGCTGTATAGGATGATCTAAGGGCTGGTTGTGGGTGTGCTGCTACCCACCATGGCACCCCACTATTTCCCATATTTGTTTTGTTGTAGGTAACAGTTTCAAGAGGAAAAGGACTAACCTCCGTCCAACAGGTGTCCGCTTCATAAGTTGGTCTGTTGGTGGTTCAGTAGCCAATGCAAGTGCACCAAGTGTGTCCATGATGAGATTAACCCAGAGAAGCTGTGTCAACAGCAGAAGCAAGTAAAAATCTGACCATATCAAACCAATAGAAGTTTAATGCATATTACATATTACACCATGGCAATGTTATTGTCACAGTTATCGTCTTCAACATTTTATAAAAGATACATATTACAAAAATGATGGTTTTCACTTGTTACTCTGATGACAGAGAATATACTCTCAACAGATATCACACCCCATTGGTGTATACTCTCTCATTTTTCTATGGACAGATCTCCAAGATTTGCAGCCTGAAGTCGCTGCATTTTTCAAAGATTGGTGGACGTTTGCCCGGTCCAAAGTCCAGAAGAAAAACATATGATAGTTTTGTCATGTTGGTCGCGTACAAGATTTAGAGAGAGAGAAACAGGAGAATTTTCAATCATAAGCAAAAATGCCTCCAATTGTTGCCTTAGTTCAGGTAGTTAAAGTATTGCAGTGAGCAAGCAGGATTTAGTCCACAATAGTTGCAGAAAAAGGAATAAATAGACTAACACTGTTATAATGCGATCTGTAAATAATTTTAATGTGGCAATGATTCTAAGAAATGTAAATAATAATGTTCTCGCAAACCTGGACGGCATTTAGAGGAACATTGCCAGAGGAAATAGCAGCCACCACATTGATAATAAGAGCCGCAACATTTACAGTTAGCTGGAATTGAATAAACTTTTGGATGTTGGCATAAACAGAACGACCCCAGCGGACCACCTATAGAACATTAAACATGAATAGAATTTAAGACACTGTATCATTGTGGATCAGAGGACCATTAAGTTCTACAGGCAGGCCTAACCTTCACAACCGAAGCAAAATTATCATCCAGAATAATTATGTCTGAGCTCTCTTTAGCTACTTCTGTTCCTTGGATGCCCATAGAAAGACCAATATCTGCCTGAAAATAGGAGTGGTGACTGGTAAGAGACTGAAATTAGGAAACAACAACGTCAACTCGTAAATGTTTGGCCATACATGATCACATGTATAATCAATCCTTGTATCCATTCAAAATATGTCCTTTTATACCTTCAAAGTACCAACCCGTGCCCTTACCTCGTGCAATGCAGGAGCATCGTTTGTCCCGTCACCAGTAACAGCAACAACATGGCCATTCTTCTTGAGTGCTTTTACAAGGAGAAGCTTATCATTCGGTGAGGATCTTCCCATCACCTGCAATGCATTTAATAAAAATCAGGCTAATCGGTAGAATAATGATGCTAATAGCAAGGGCAAGTATTGGAGAAGATAACATATGGACTCAAACAGATGAAGGAGCCCTATCACATGAACTAGAGCACCAGAAATGCCGCAGCAAATTATCTAAAACCTAAAAAGCGTAATCACAATATTTTTCTATCTATAGGTTAGTGATTGGCAATATCTGTTGTTCTGTATTTTCGTATACATACAATGGTAAAGTTAAGCATGAGACTGTCACGGAACATAGATATATACTACACAAAAGTGGCATAAGAGATCATTTGGTGTGCCTCAATGACAGACAGAGAGAAATTATATGTCAAACCAGACAAGTGAACATCAGCAGTAGCAAGAAGCAAGATTAGCGAATAAGATAAATAAAACGTACAACACTGCACTTCCTATATCTTGAATGTAATTTTTTATGTTTAGAGGGTTTTCGATATATTTCCGAACTACATTCCTTATACTCCTAACACAAAGAGTTACTTGACTAAAATTTGCAAATGAGTAATTTTAGTCAACATTTTTTTCCCTGGGAATTCTAGTTAACATTCAAATACTTGCAAATCAAGAATCAGATGGAAAGTTAGACGCATTGTACAGAGTTGTGGATGATACAATAGAATTTGATCCTCCTAAAATGTTGCATGATTTCAGATAGACCAGCCCTACGGTTAATAATCCATTTTCCCAAACATAATACGTTTAGAAGACAAGATGCACAACAATAACCTTTCAGAGCAATAAGTGAACCAAAACTACTCCCATTAGCTTAGCTTATAAACTTGGGACACCTTTTAATCTTTTACGAGAAATTATGGTCTTACAGATATTTTGTCAGCAACTGCCTCCCTTTCGGCGTCACTGTATGCACGGAAAACTTTTCCCTCTATGATGACTGGTGAAGACGCCTGTGGGTCAGTGAGTATTCCGCACTCAAGTGCTATTGCTCTAGCTGTCTGCAGATTATCTCCAGTTACCATTCGAACCTAGTCATTCAAAAACTGCAGAAGTTAGTTTATAGTGATGACAAGAACTCCAACCATGCACACGGTACTGTACTTTAATAGTGTCAATAGTGGACAACTTTAAAAGTGTTTACACACAATGTTAACACAATGACAAATTACACACATATACAGATACATTCATCATCTCAAGCAAATATGACTTGCAATGTTTCTATTCTAACAGTTCTTTGTATCCTTCAGCAGCACGTGAAATGAAACACAAACCTTAACACCAGAACTGGTGCACAGCTCAACAGCATCTCTCACTCCAGGGCGACAAGGATCCTGCAAACGAATATGAATGACTTGGTTACAAACAGAAAATTTATCAAAATTATGAGAGGTAAGCACTAGGATTGGCAAATCGTTATATGCAATAATGTAATTGAGGATTTGCACGTTTCATCTATGTACCTTCATCCCCACAATTCCAATAAGAGTCAGGTCATTATCTGGCAACTGCCAGTTAATTCTTTGTTCCTCACTTGGAATGTCCTTCGGATCAAGATTTCTATAAGCAAAAGCAACACAGCGAAGACTTTGCTCGGCCATATCTTCTATGTATTTCTTGAATTGATTTTCCTGAAAGACCAAATTGAGACAGGAAACTACGGAATTAAATCTGAAAAGGTGTTGTACGTGGTTTACCTTATCTGGTGTCATTTCATGAGTTGAGCCGTCTACATCAAGCCAATTTGTACATAAGGCGAGAACTATTTCAGCAGCTCCTTTCCAGTGCACATGAACATCTGAATCTCTCTGAAAAAGCATATGACAAAGTTCAGTATAAGGTCGAAGTGTGTATTGCACAACAATAAACAACACTTGCCAATCTTGCAAAGAATGCCACTCTTGATAAACCAAATAAATAACAGAATCATGTCACACTTAACACAAGGAAGAACATGTGTCAGACCTCAAAATAAATGAAGTATGCCAAGCCTGAGAGGCACTATTTCTTTACTTGTATGTCAGAGACTAATGTTGTTTGCAAGTTAAATTAGATCCTGAAATGACCGCAAAAGCCTCTTTCGTACAACAAAATACTTGCAAGGGATGGCAGAATATTAGCACATAACAGAACCTCTAAACTATTCTCAGATATATTTAGAATTCAAACATAGGTGTTGAATTTGTCAATCCACTGGCCATTATTCTGTTCTACTGTCCTAAAATCCCTAAAATCACAGCAACAGGTTATAGACCCACAAAGAATAGGCAAGAGGGGTGGTTGAAGAAAACAGAAACAATCTGAAGATATAAATTGTATCATGAATCCTAGATTGACATGATGAACTCACTCGCTATACCAGGATATGGGTAGAAAATAAGGATATTTCAATGTCTAGCACACCCATTTAAACCGTTTAAGCACATAATCATCTTTGAGTCCCATGGAGCGATATCAGAGCCAAGCACCAGGACCAGTTCATCTCTATCAAAGATTCAAAGTACATCTTTGCAACTCAGGAGGTGGATAAGTCTAGTGAAATATGACTATTCAAGAAAGTGCGCCAAACAAAACTAATAATAAATAAAATATTAAAGATACAGCAGAAAGTGAAATAAGAAATTACCCCAATCACTGCAACACCGCCACGTTTCTTTTCTGAGTTAAATGGAGAAACATGGATGATAGCAGATTTCGATCTTTCCACCGCAAATTTCATATGAAGCTAAAGGAGGCATCAGCTGGATAAGCAAGAATACAGCCACCAAAAGTGGAGTAAGTTTTAACACTTCGAGGAATCTTACCTCAACACCCCAAGAAAGGATTGCCTTCTCAGTTGGTGAGCCTGTTACCTCGACAGTGCTACCATCCTGATGAGTCAAGAATCAGTATTGTGCAGAAGGAAAGATATCAATTACACCAAAAGAAAAATGGGCAACCGTAACTAGCAGTACTGAAAGCTGGGACCTTATTTTCGGATAAAAAATGTCAGTGACCCTATTTTCGGACAAAAAATGGCAGGGACCCTAAGGAAATGGCATTGCACGGATAACAGTTTTGACTGTTAACTGCTAATACTCATTGCCAAAAGCAGAAGACCAGAAGATACCCCCTATTTTTCAAAATAGATGTCGTATTATCGGCGGCATAGTCTCCACTGTACATGTATGGAAGTGCATTTATTGTGCAATTCCAGGTGTTCTCTTTTGAAAATAGCAGATAGATCTCTCAAAAAGTAATCCCAACCTGGAAATTCTAACACTACTTGAAAAAACAAATACAGAGCAGCAAAATATAATACAAACAAAATTTACAAAGATGATAGCAACCAGATTTCATGTTATCATGTATGTGATCTAAAAGCACTAGTAAAAGGCATTGAGTAGTTTACATGTGACATTACCTCTGGCTCAAACACACTGCCTGAAGTATTCTGTGCAATTCCTTCAAGTACAAAAGAGGTAACTGTAGGTGACAACTTCTCGATAGTAGCCTGAGGTTGCAGCTCTATCCCCGCAACAATTGATCGCACCACAGTCATCTGCAAAGGTCACACATAGTTAAATGATCATAGAGGATAAAGTAACAAAGTGAATATCCATTATGATGCAAAAAGCCAAGAACAACTAACCTGGTTGAGTGTTAATGTACCGGTCTTGTCACTACAAATTGTTGTAGCAGAACCCATCGTTTCACAAGCTGAAAGCCTTCTCACCTGAAATTGACATGTAGATTGATGTGATAATGAAAAGAATAAAAAATAAAGAAATTGCAAAAAAGATATGTACCAAAGCTTTGTCTGCCATCATTTTTCGCATTGAATAAGCCAGGCTGAAAGATAATAATAAAAAGGTCGGACAACTAAAACAAAGTTTGAAATGATGGAGGAAACGTTTGACTTATATCAACTCACGTTAGTGTTACAGCCAGCGTAGTCCCTCAGGTACAGCAACAACAACAATAGTCACCTAAATGTTGCAATGTAAGAATGAGATAAGAAAAGGGGTGCTTAAGATACACCAAATTTAAATCATTACATACCGCAACAGTTAGTATCTTTATTGATCCAAATATTATAGATTTCACACTTGTGTGCCCCTTAACAAACTGAACAGTGCCATCTGGGTTTGTAGTATGTCCTGTAAAATATCTGGGAGTAAAGAAAAAGTTTATTAGTATTTCATGTAAGATGTATGGGAACGA
Source organism: Poa pratensis (assembly GCA_947311845.1). Classification (NCBI taxonomy): domain Eukaryota; kingdom Viridiplantae; phylum Streptophyta; class Magnoliopsida; order Poales; family Poaceae; genus Poa; species Poa pratensis. The sequence continues at coordinate 26,796,289 of CAMZMU010000043.1, forward strand.
GAGAGAAAGTTTACAATACTGAAAGCTGAAATTATCTGGGAGCAGTATGTAAGTATGTACATATTTAGTGGATACAAGAGCAACATACATCTCTGCACTTAAGCATAAAGGATAAGCAACACAGGTTCGTTTGTGACTTTATTTCAGTTGTATGGAACATACATCATACAGAAGGTACAGTATTCAAATTTATGGGCAAACACATGAATGCATCTTACCTTGCAAAAAGGACTACAAGAACCAGTGCAGCAACTACAAGCCCCACAATGCCTATGAATGTTGCTACTCCATTCAACCGCACCTTCAACAGAAAAGAAAAGGCCATGAATTCACAATCAGATTGCACATAGGTTGTTCCAAATAATTCACAATCAGATCATCAGCAAAAGGATAAAAAGAGGATGAACCTGCAATGGAGTCTCTTCATTGTTGTCTTCTGAAATGCTAGCCATTAGTAAACCCCATTCAGTGTTCAGACCAACTGCAGTTACCTACATTTGAGTAGCAAAATTGCAAGTGGAATTATATCAAATCACCGAGTAACGTTAAGAGGTCAAATCAAACTCCACTCATACAACGATTAATCTAGCTGACAGGTAAGCACTGCTCAAATAAAAGGGCACACATAAGTGAATGAGCCTCAAATGCCTGCTTTTGTTTGTAGACATGTGATTTTCAAAACAGCAAGGAAAAAGAATGAGGCGAGAAGACAAGATATGATTGCTCACCAACATGGTACCATAACCATCAGCTACCTTGCATCCTCCCATTAGAAAAGGTGACTTCTGATCTTTGAAAACCTAATAAAGATCGAACATTTTACTACTCATTCACAAATCAATACTGCATATCAGTCTAAAATCAAGAGAAAACTTACAATTTTGCTTTCCCCGGTCATACTTGATTCATCAATGGCGAGAGAATGACCACTAATTAAAACACCGTCAGATGGAACCTAAAAGGTGGTTTTTATTTCGTTATAATATCAGGATCGCAAAACAACGGAAATATAAGTCTAAGCAGTTACCTGGTCACCAATTTTTAAAGCTACTACGTCGCCAACCACAATATCAAAGATTGACACTTGAACCCTTCTACCGCCCCTAATAACCTGATCACCATACCAGTTGCAATATATCAGAGGACTGTAAATGGCAAATAGTCACAACACTTTGTTACGTTAAGCTCACAAACCTCGACTTGAATATTTTGTTTCTCCTCATTGAGGTGTTGGAACTGCAGGGACTGTTTGTAATCACTAATAGCTAACACAATAAGACAAAAGGAATCATTAGTCAGGTACAACTGGAAACTGGACACCCTTTCATTAGGCGTAGTGAGCAAAAGGAGAGAAAAGGTGAAGCTTAAAGAAATGGCATGTATGAGAAACAATATAAAGTACTGGACAGGCAATTTTGATATTAACTGAGGCACATAATAAAGCGGTATTCTATCTTCCAAATACAATGTATGAAGATGGACCCAGTAATACTACTGAAGAATAAAACTCAGAACAAAAAGGTCTAGTGTTTATCTTTCAAAATTACAGTAGAATCCAAAGTTAATAAAGTTTGATTTCAGACCCATATTTCTACCTTGCTGAAGCACAATAATGATAATACTGCATCCATATTTAATGTCACAAAATATTGACTTAATTAACAGTTGAACGTGTAAGAGAAAAACAGCATACCAGTAACAAGTATCACAAGAAAGACAGCAAATGCTATACTGGCACCGTCGTACCATCCTTCCTTGATGCCCTAATGAAAAATTTAAGGTTAGAACTATGGAAAACATAATATTAAAAGGGTTCATCCATACAAAAATGCGCAGTTAACCGTTGTTTGAAAGTTTATGGAACCAGATTTAAAACTCACAAGGGGAAAACATATATAGTCATTAAGGCAACAGCCAACAGTTAAGACGAGGAAATAGGTAAAATTCAGGCGGACCAGGAGTTCACCTCTGTTGCGATGCCCAATGCTAGAGAAATGGCTGCAGCCACGATAAGGATAACCAATGTCAAGTCCTGGCAGGCCTCCCAGAGAAAAACCTGTTTTCACGACACAGAACACAGTAAGGACTAATCACTGATACCAAAACACATTCATTGGTACCATCACAAATTAAAATTATAAAGGAACTTGCCCAAAAGCTTCTTCCTTTCTTGCGAGGATATCTGTTAGCCCCAAAAGCATTTGCCCTGCATGACAAATCTGCTTCATCTCCATGGATACCCTTCTCTGAGTTTGTTTTCAGTAAGTTTATGAGCCCTTTAACCTAATGTTCAAAGAAAGGATACCATATTAATTAATGATGCGGACGTTGAAGATTCTAGTAAATTTGCAGGTAGGATTGGTAAATACCCCTCCATATTCTTGCAGAGTGGAATAGTTATGATCCCTTGTCATTGCTGTAAGTTGATCCTCTCCAATTCCAAACCCCCGAGGCATAATTTCTGTGTAAAAGAAACGTCAAAGTAATAACATAGCCATATATAAACAACAATTGACAAGGTGTGGGGTGGTTCTCGATAGAGTATTCTTGACACACGATGCTCCTCAAAGGGCTCAATAACAGAATATAACTAAGACACTGGCAGTATCTTATGTGTATAAAAGTAAAAAATGTGTTCAAAACAGTTACCTGGCAATTCCCTATCACCATTCTGCTTTTCTCCAGCTTCCTTGAAAAGTAATGCAGCCTGATTGAATTCAAAACTAAAATATCAGAGACGAAAGATGTATGATGACAAAACATATATACTGCAGAAAGAAGCTTAAAATATATACCCGTATGACTTGAGCATGAGCCCTAATCTTCCTCCTTATGTGTTCTTTTTCCTCCTCCTTTTTCAAGTCAAGTGTATATCTGAATCGCCGAGAAGCATTGAGCACAAGTGCAGCTTGCTGCCAATAGGCCAAAACCATAACAGCAACGTGTAAAGTTAATGAACTGACTACACTATCAGTTATTATTGAATGTGCAGCAGCACTACTAGGAGTAGTGGTGCAAATTTGGCATAAGTACACAAGTTCAATATGCCCAAAGAAACATTGTAAACGATGCATGAACATACAAAGCATTTTACTTCCAAGGCAAGTCATGTGCACGCAAGCATGCATGAATTAGATAGTTAGATAATCAAAATCACATTGGTTACATTATGCATGAACAAAGTATCTGTCTTACGCAATGCAACAACAAGGTAATTTGAATGACAAGAATTCGCAGCAATCCATCAATAGTTCAATACTATGTGAATCATACGCTCCTGCCCCAGCAAAAGCTCTACTTCACAGGAATAAATAACGCCAACATGCCAGGCCCTGATATAGGGCGGAACTAAATGTAAATCATGAAATACATAACTGAAGTCAACAAAAGAAACAGATATTGCGTTTGGACTGTTTCAATGCAACTTTTAGTAGGCAGTTGAGTTATAACCTATTCTTCGCAATGCAGTAAAATTGCATGACAAGAGCATGACATTTGATGCTAACACCCAAGTGTGACGTATCCACTCCATTGGTTAAATCCATCCAACAGAGTAATCCAATAAAGTAACAGTGATCCATCTCAAGCAAGTCCATCATCACTCTCTGCTCTGTCTCATCCCTTCACTCTGTCCAACTGCCCACGCTTTTATAAATGGTACTATAATGCTACCTCACATCGTGTGTCTCGCTTGGCACACTTAAGTACATGGTCAAGCAACCTAAAATCCTGAGCTCTTATTGACCCCCGGTGAGATTCTTCGAATTCACCAACCAAGAGATGACAGCATGATAACAGACGTACGTATCGATGACCAGGTTCATCGCAATTCAATGACTGACACAAAACCGCAGTTGCATATTAAGCCAGATGGTTACAGATGAGCCACTATAAAACCAAATAACAGCAGTCACTTAAAATTCAAGCTAGTAATTCATCTCAACTCTCACTAGATTGTGGATGCAGAAAACCCAAAGGCTCGTCAGTTTTGGGGGATTTGACCCATCCTCTAGCCAGTAGTGCTTTCGGACCACAATTTAGGTAACTAGGCAGTTTTCTAGAGGGGACACAAATCAAATGAAACTAGTTTGACGGTGCGGTGAATAGTAAGTTCGACGAGCAATGGTCCAGCAGATTAGGTACCGCACAATTGGGTGGAAACAACCAAGCAAAAATAAACGAAAACCTACAAACGTCTAAAAAACAGACAATCCACAATATTAAATCAAACCGCATTGCGCCGCCAAGCATAACCCCAGACCACGATTAAAGCCATCCTCAAAATATTGTAGCAAGTTGAGTAGGGAGTGTGGGGACTGACCCTCCAGCGCCTTAGCCGCTCGACGGGTGCGCGCTTGGCGGGGATGTCGAAGGGGTCGTCCCCGGGGCCCCGCACCTGGACCCCGAGCACGTCGCCGTCGCCGTCGTAGTCGTCGGGCGGCGCCTCGTCGTGGCGCCGCACGTACCGCCCCGGCGACGCCTCGGGCGCCTGCACGCCCACGCCGCCCCCAGGCATCAGGAGAGATGACACCGCCGCGGCCGCCGCGCCCCCGAATCTGCACTCGCGTTCCACGGAAAACAGCGCGTCAGCAGAAACGAAATCCCAACAGGAAAAACAGCACAAATCCAAACCAAACCCCGAAAAAAACAGCGGATATCGAAAGGCGGCGCGCGCGGGCTACCACGAGGCGGGCGCCGCCGCTAGCCGGCGGCGGAGGAGAAGGGGAAGGCGGGGCTGGTTCGGTGGCGGCAGCGGCGGCGGAGGAAACGAAGCGAGCGAGCGCGGCGGGCGGGCGAATTGGGGTTGGGGGCTGTTTCCGCGCAGCTTCCCTCCTCTGCTGCCTTTTTCCCGCTTCACGCACTCCGGATTTGTTCCGCTGCCTTCTTTTTTGGCCTCTGTTGCGTGGGTTCGGGGCAACGGATCCAATCCGTCCAATTCCAGACGCGTCTAGTCTAAAGTTGGGATTGATCTAAAAAAAAAAATCTAAAGTTGGGCGTACAGAACTGTCTCTTCTGATACGAAAGCCACGCCGTTGCCTCTTCCGGTATGGCAGTGCCAGCCACAAAAGCATGCGATCCAACCTCTTTAATCAGGTTGCAAAGCGGCGCCCGATCCGGCCCGCTTCAAATACAAAAGCACTCAGCTTAGTTTTAACTTTTTTGGGGAATTGGTGGCAGTTTGTACTACTGTATATTGATTTTGCGGGCTGAAGCGGGACGTCCGCTTGACACCCTCACTCTTTATACATGTCTATTTTTTTTTGCAGTCAAAAAGTAATACAGTAGTACTCGTAGAATGACTGTTGGGTGGGGCATGGTGTCAGGCGACTATAGCATGACACGAGAGACTGGAAGACCTCAAGACAGACCCAAAACACCGAAACGGAACAGCGCCCATCAGCAAGTTTGATCGGTACCGAAAGTCGGCCTTTAAATTCCTTCTTCAGATCGATCGGATTTACTTAATCGTCTCGTGACACATCTCCGACAGCCGAAAGTGTTTTTGGATGGGCGTCACGTAGTCTCCACTACTAATAAACAAGCAAAATTGAGTTTTCCTACAGCCACCCGCAAAACGTACACTGAAAAAATTCCACCAAACAATCAGGCCCACTAAGTACATCCAACCGTCCGGATTAGCCGAACAAACGTGCTGTGTACATCTAGCATTTTCATCTGGCGGACCACTGGCGGAACGGACGAAAGGATCCGCACGTCCCAGTCAAAGAAAAAAACAGCACGATCGCACCAGCCTCCCGCACCACGTTAGGAATGAGCCTAAATTTACGGGCGTGCCGTTCATCTCTACTACTCCCTCCGTTCCAAATTACTTGTCATCCATTTGCTTAAAAGTGGATGTATCTATACTTGTAACATGACTAGATACATCCACTTTTTGGCAAATGGATGACAAGTAATTTGGAACGGAGGGAGTATATAATAATAATATAGCTAGAGGTGATGGTTGGTACGTTTTTAGTTTCCCAATTTTACCCTTGTGTGTTATGATAATTTACAGTACTGCCATCGCCAAGTAATCAACCATACCGGTTTGGCAGAAAAAATTACAATCTTCCCGTCCTCGCCCGCGTCAGAGCGCCGCCGGTTCCGCCTCCACATCCTTCGACGCCGCCGGCCGTACGCACGACGAGAGCTCTCCGTAGAGCTCGTCCCCCGAGCATCGACCTCGCCGCCGTCCTTCCCCATCCCGAGCCTCTCATCCCGCCGGACTACCGCCTCCAGTACGACCTCCACCTCCACCCCGAGCTCCTCCACCAGTCGGAACACATCCTCAACTGGAGGCGGCGACCCGACCTGCTGGTCCCGCCGACCTCGCTTCTCGCCTGAACTGGATTTTCTGGCCGCTGCAGCTGCTCTCCTCCATCCCGTCACTGGATTCGCTAGCCGCTGGATCCATCGAGTTGATTGCAAGTCAGCTTTGTACGTACGGCAGTTCAGCGTGTACAGCCGCCGGCCGAATCGATCTGGCACTCTGCAGGGCAGGCACGGCAGCTTGTCATCTTCCTTCGAAGCGGCATCGTCTGTGTTCAGTTTGTGACCGAACTTGGCCGGCGCACCGCCGCCGGAGTACTAGAGCAGCGACCCGACATGCTGCTCTGCTCGCCCTATAGGCAGGTTGCCGCTTCTCCTCGCAACAAAACGTGGATTCTGCTCTCTCTCATTTTTCTTTACAGTGTATGTGGATTTGGTGATGCATTGGCACCAATGTGTTAATGTAGTGAATTGCTGCTTCACATGTATGGATATAATTATGTTGAAATCGCTATAGATGGACAAGGAAAATTGGGATCACCCCTTGACCATCCACGGATTAGGAATCGAAACAATTTTCTTGTCTCTTTTTCTCTCTTTATTAACACCATACGATCGACATGGATTTTCTATTGCATAGGCAAAGTATGTATGTAGTGAATAGCTACTGCACCTACAGGTTAACTTGGTCAGAATTTGTCGATTTTTGTATTTAGAATAGTTCAAAAATCATGAAAATACAAATATACTAACCCATTATTGGTAATGTGATATAGAAATATCACAGTGAAAAGAAGATCGTGACACCCTAAAATTGGCGGAAAATAATAGCTATTAACAGATAGTCACGACACTGCATAGTAAGACATTCTTGTGATACAAACTGGCCAATCAGTTGTGCAGTCTATTCGTCCATGTATACAAGAGTCGGCGACCCCAGGCTTCACGAATCCCCCACTGCAAAGAAATGTACTATGCATGTCGGCATCCTCTATAGTTGTTTCTTCATTGCTTACTGCGTGTTGCTAGCTAGCTATCAAAACAATTCAACTTCTTTAGACCTGTTCACCGACAATATTTGCAGTGACGTCCGCCAACATTGTTGCCCCTGGGCATTGGGAGTCCAGATTCTAAAACACATTTGGCGTTTATCACCAGCACTTTCGATCCTGACAGGATTAGAAGTCTGGATTTTGAGCAGCCTACGGGTATTTATCCATTTGTGATATAGGCATTAGTGATTTTCTCGCAACCCATGGGTATGCATCATTTATTGACCAATGAAAAATTAATCATTGAATTGTTTTATCTACCCGTAGCAACGCACGGGCATTTTGCTAGTACGTTATTAATCCAGTCGGTGTTTCGGCAACACTAAACACGGACTGTGCCACTGATCACGACGCGCTTGTTGGCGTCAGAGCGGAAAAGAACCCACGCGCGCGATCGAAAAGCGCGCGGAGAGGAGGTGTTTCCGGCGGGTCGCGAGGGGTGTCGCCGCTGCTCGCGGTGACGGCACGGAGGAGGGCTGGTGGACGGCCGGAGTGGCGGTGCGGCGCGGGATGGTGCGAGAAGGTGGAGCTGCGGCGCGCGGTGGAGCGGCTGCGGCGGCCCGCAGGCTCGATCTGGGCTGGCCTTGGGCTGGAGGGCCGCAGCCGCTGCGCCCCGGAGGAGTTGGCGCTGGCGGCGTGCTACGGCGCCAGTGGCCTGTCGCGGGGCGGCTGCTGCTGGGGTGTGGTCGGCGGTGACCGTGCGCCGTGCTGCTGGTTTCCGGGCTGCGGGGAAGCGGAAGATGGCTGGCAGCAGGTCGGGCTGCTGGGGCGTGCTCAAGGGCAGGGAGAAATCCCTAGCGGCGCGAGGAGTGCGTCCCGGCGGTGGAGCTACGTCTTCGGGCTCCCTGGCCGCCCTTGGCTGATGCGTGGCTCCGGACCCGGGCAGGGGCGTTGCTGGCCGCGAGCTGGGCGTGAGGGGCAGCAAGGTGACCCTGCGCGTGGAGGAGTTTGCTGCTAGGCAGCGAGGCAAGCCGGGGCGGCGGCCCCGGACATGTGGCTGTTTCGGCGGTTCAGGCGCAACGGGTATGGCAGCTGCCGTGGAGGGAGGTGCCGCGGCGGTAGCAGCATGCGATGGAACTCGGTGGTTGACGACATGGCCAGGATGCTATCCTGCGGCTCCCGAAGCTTTGCGGTCGGGTTGAACTCCGGGCGAAAGCTCGCACCGATTTCGGTCGGTGCCGACGACGGCGGCGCCCTCGGGCGTCGTTCTCCTTCTTGATTGCGTCGTTGTGGAGCTTTTCGACCTCGACTAACGCGTGTGGTTCCAAGAGCTCCGGGTGAAAATCTAGCTCTTCGGGAGCGGGCGGCGGTGACGATCTCGTCACTACCTTGTTGGAGGCGCCGCTTTGGAGCTCTTGGCCTGCGTGGTGCGACGGTTTCGCGGCGGATGTGCAAAATGGGCGTGTGGTCGTGGGTGGTGGACGTCGGGGCGGCGGCCCCGGAGGGTGGTGGACGTCGAGGCGGCGGCCTCGGTTTCCCACGCTGCGACGGTTCTATGAGGCAGAGCAGTTGTCTAGTGGGGGTCTGGGTGGCGACCTGGATGAAGACTGCGCGGGCAGAGGGTTCGTCGACCTGACTGGATCATCTTCGGGGAATGCGAAGGTCGATCTGGTTGCTTCTCCGGGGCGGCGGGCCCGGTACATGGTGGTTTTGGTGGCAACCTGGATGAATACTGTGTGGGCAGAGGGTTCGTCGACCATGACTGGATCGCTTTCGGGCAATGCGAAGGTTGATCTGGTTGGTTCGCCGGGGCGACGGCCCCGGAGCGGGTGGTGTGTGTTGTGGCGTTTATCGACTTGGGTCGTGTGGACGACGGGTCGCTTCGTTTGTGTCATTATTTTGTACAGATTGTATGGTTTTTGGACCCGTTTTTCCTTATAAACTGAGTCAATTCTTTTCTATCTATTTGAGCGGTGGTGCGACCACCTTATCCTAAAAAAAAAAGAGACTTAACTGCAAGCCTGATCCGCACCGACCTACGACGACCAGTGCGTAACTACGACGTACCTCGGGTCGGCGCCGGAGTGGGACGCCTCGCCGGAGAGAGGAAGACGGACGATCGATCGGATCAAGCGCGGCGGCGGCGCCGGCCGGAGTCCGAAGGGAAGGCGTACGTGCGCGGCGTTTACCTTGTGAAAGGCTAGCTCCCAGCTTCCGGTCGAGCCTAGCTACGACTACGAGGTGGTGCTGCCAGTGCGGCCAGTGCTAGCAAGCGCGTCTGACAAGCACGGCGGCAGCATCTATACTCGGTCCGCGGCTGGGCCGCTGGGGCCTGGCTAGGCTAATCTAGCTAGATTTTGCTTTGCCTTTGCGTCCGGCGGTGAGCAAGGAAGCTCCAGCTTTCATTATGAGCTTTACACACCTGGGTTTCCCTCCTTTTATAGACGGTGAGTGAGCGTTTCTAGTCCACCCACGCTGCGTTTCAGACTCATCATGGGGATCCTTCAGCTTGTCCTCGAGTCCTTTAGTTCACTCCCATTCTACAGTATTTTAGTTCTATGCATCGAAGTTCATTTGGTTTCATCACAGGAAAAACAGAGGATTTCTAAAAAGGTGTCTTGACCGGATATCAGATTTTCTATGAAATTTAGTTCAGAAAATTCATGCGAGATTCGTTCCTACAAATTGAACAGCCACCGTAGAAAAATCCAAAGAATTTAAGTCCTCTAAAATTTCTATGCAAATATTTTGAATTAAATAGGATCTTAAGTTCCTATCAATACTCACATTCGCAACCGTTTTCTCATATTATTTTTCTCTTTCGCGCCAGTTCATGGCACATTTGTGTCATCTTGTACACACTACACTTTATCTCGCTTCAGTCGTACATAAAGTGTGGTCTTGCGGACGTACAAGGGAGAAGTGACCAGTATTCATGGGTACGAACAAATGGAGCCCGAGCTCCACGTAGCTCTTTATTTTATTTTTAAATTCAAAAACCATATTATGAAGTTTCCAAAAATTCAAAAGAAAAAATACTCTAGATGTAGATTATGTGTCATTTCCACCAATACTACGAAGTTGATGCATGTTCATCACTCATCAGCCGCGTGCGCGCGTGCATATCAGACTGTCGGCAGTGATAGGTTTTCTCTGTTTTACTTTTACCTGTAGATCGATCTGTGGCATCGGTCAAATCGTCGGCAAATAATGCGACTGTCACGTTCACACATCGGTATATGAATTAATGAAATATCATCGTCCTTGGGGAGACTTTGAACGAGAGAGCTCGAATGGCCGGCCAGATCACTTTACGCCGATGCATGCATGTTAACCTCAAACACTCACACTTAGATTCTGTGGCCGGTAAAAAGTTGGCTAAACCTAACGCACGACGTATGTACAGACTGATAATTAACCTTGTCAAATTGCTTGCGTATCTCCTACAGGAGTAACTGACGCCTCTCAACTGGGACACAGCTAGCTTCGGTCAGCTGGTCAGTCTCCAACTGAAAGTGAAAGGTCCCAACAAGTAGTACGGCCGATCCATATATCTAGGTGTCCTTTCGCTATTGCTTACTTATTACGTCGCTCGGCGCACGAAGTTTCCGAGCTCCTTCGCGATTCCCTTGGCGCGTACGCTAGTTGACGCATCACGACGACAAATCGAGCATCACTCGTCAGTTGTGATCATGACGGTGGACGCACAAGATGGGGGTACGTCCTGCCGAGGAATTGCCATGCAACTGCATAGTCAAGAAACCAATGAAGAAGAACAAAGTAGGCCCGGGGCATAAGACATTGTGATTTAAAGCAGGAAAATGCAACTCCACACCTAGTTGGATATCTCCCGCTTATCCGGGACCTCCACCTATTTTATGATCCGTGCACATATTATCAATAATTTGTCAAATATCAATACATTATAAATAATTTTTAAACTTATGTAATTTATTTTTTGGATTCACGCAGTAACAAGAAGTTTCCAGACATTTATTATCCAAAAAAAAAACACGCATTAACATGATTTTTTGTTTTTTCAATATATCAAATAGTAGGAATCATATCGTTTGTTGGATGCAAATTCGACGGTCGTGATAGTTGGTGGGTATCGCCGCGTTGTTTAAAGCTTGTGTCAAGACAATAGTGAACCTTTATTAGTATGTCTAGTGATTTAAGAAAGCTCGGGTCGAGACAATGGATTAACCTTGGTTTGTCTAGTGGTTTGTGGTTTCAACCTTTATTATGTCTAGTGGTTTGAGCTTTTATGTTAAGCTGATGACAGCAATATGCAAGACTATCAACTTGGTTTCAATGACTTTACCAATCCTAAAATCCAGGCACTTCTTCATAGATCACACAACCGTAGTGCTGGTCTTCATTGGTTGGTCTCAACAAATCGGATGAAAATTCTTGTTCTGGCCACTTCAGCCGGATGTGGAGACGGTAGAGCGAGAACACGTTTTCCTTCTTGATTGTGTTACTACAAAGAAATTAACTTAATTAGTTGTAGTGTTAAATTCATATCTTGTAATCGTTCTGCCGTAGTTGTGTCTATGTTATGTACTTTGGTTGTTGATGACTCTTGTCTCATTGCCTTGCATCAAATTCAATAAAAATGGTTGAGACCAGAGATTTCTACCTCATTTTGGAAAAAAGAAATACATGCACAACATGCCTTTCATCTAAGACAATGGATTAACTCTTGGGGTTTTTCAAGAGCAAGATTTTGTTCCTTCCGGTCTTTGCACCTAGGGGGTACACACAACTCACTCATGGTTCATTATTATACAAAGTCGAAACTTAAACAGCTTCTCGGTTCACATGAGATTTTTGCCTACCATACCTAGTTGACATAAAGGTTCTCCGTGAAAAAGCTATACGCATGAAACTGTTTCCTTTTGAATTTTCACCGGATCGAGTGGATCTCATTGATTTTAGTGACATTGGTTTTTCTGTGCACATATTCGCCTACATACCCTTATTTGTGTTGTCCATACCTGCATAAATATCTCTGTGCAAGCTCACTATTCAAACTTTAATTTTGGCAACTTCCTGTTTTTCTCTTAAATAAAACAACATATGTACTACTTGAAACTTTGTAGATCACTGGAATATTAGAACTAACGTGTTGAGAAACTAGTTCAGATTTTTTTTCTTATACCATTCAAATATATATAATGATATTTATTTGAATATCTTTTACAAATCTAAATTTCACAAAAAATTAACTTTATTTTGCACAAATCCAGGTTCTATTGTGCCGTACACCTACAAAATTTGAAGACTGTATACTTTTTAGTTTGCGAGAAATAAAAAGAGAAACTTGAAAAGAAGGTGGGGGTGTTGGTAAGTCTGTGCTCACATACAACTTTTCCTTAATATTAGCATTTATTCTAGGAAGTCTATTCTACAATCTAAAGTCTAAGAGTCGCAACCTTTTGCAAGGTTTGTTCAAGACTTCAAGTGTACCAGAACACAAGAGACGAGAGAGGAGACATGGCCAAGATTCCAAGAACACACAGACACGCGCATGCACACACCCGAACTTTGTATGAACTATGTATGGTCGCCACAAATTCACATCTATTGGCCGATCCTTGTCCATTTGTTTTCTTGTATATTCCATCTCAAATGCAGGTGTAACCCGATGGAAGGTATATGTAATCTTGGGGATGGTTACTACAAATGGTCGCTACAAATGGTCACTGACGCTCCCGCATGGATTTCTTCTAGCTATATATATAGGTGCCGCCTCCAACCGAATTCGAATCGAAACCCAGTTACGTAAAGATATTGAAGGCAAAAGACTTTGGTTCGATCGAACAAAAAAGAGGGCAAAGACTTGCACGCATCTGCAATCCGTCAAGATATTCAAATGCAGCTAGCGCCAATCCGTCAACGTACGACCATGCAAAGACTGAGGAAACTTCCGTCCGGTTTCGTCGCAATGGTGGCGAAACTAAGGGCGTGTTCGGCAACGCCGTGGCTTCCAGATTCTGGTCGCTCCGAGATGGAGCAGCGCCGAACATCCCAGCTCCGCGAAGCCAGATTCGCGAAGCTGAGCAGAATCGCAGTAGAAAACGCGGAGCACCACTTTCCCAGCTTCGCGAAGCAGCAAAATCGCGAAGCAGCAGCTAATTACGGCTGAACTGCCACCGCCAAGTGAAAATGCACGGTTCGGCGGCCGCTTCGATCGTCAACCTCCCGAGCGAACGACGACCGACGACTGTCTTCCCAAAACAGATCGAGCAAAGCCACGGGACGGGCGTGACCTAGAGCCGCCGCCGCCGCCGCCCCCCGACTCCGGCCGCCGCTGGAGCCGCGCTCGGACCTGCTTCCCCGACTCGCCCGGCGTCCAGATCGAGTAGCTCCGGCGCTGTCCACTCCGCCACCGTCCCCAAGCTTCCCCGACACGTACGGCCGCGGCCACGGCCGCGGCGCGGCCTCCCCGGGCGAGCTCGCGCTCCTCGGCCCGGCCGGCGAGCCCCTCTTCTCCGCCCGCAGGTCCTCCATCCTCGGCGGCGCCGGGCGCGGCGCCGTCGTCGAGCTCCCCGATTCCGAGCTCCGCGTCGAGGGCTCCTTCGCGCGGCGCTGCTGCCGCGTGGTGGCCAGAGGCGGCGAGGACGGGGAGGAGGAGACGGTGGTGGCGGAGGTCAGGCGGAAGGTGGACGTGGGCGCGCGGGTGGTGATGGGCAGGGACGTGTTCGTGCTCCGCCAGAGACGCAGGAGCAGGGCCGAACGTTTTCTGCTCCGCCAGAGACGCAGGATTCGCTTCCGCGGAGCCGGATCGACGGATTTGAGCGGAGCGGTGGGTTGCCGAACACGCCCTAAGTATGGGTCACTCTTAAATTCTCCACTGGCATCGTAGCCATAGACCCATAGTGGCGTGGGCAATATCTCTTCAGAGCCTGCACCCTGCACCCATAGTGAAGTATACACTCTTCATCTAGCTAGAAAGTAGTATTTCCTTGCAAGCTGATAGCTTCTCGCAAAACTAAAAAGAAAACCTAAGATCTAGCTTAATTTTGATCTGTAGATCATGGAAGCTGTTGTCATCACTCATCAGTGTACAGTCACACACTTAGCAAAAGCAAAGAGCTAGCGAAAGAAAAGAAGAAGCATCATTTCTAGCCACATTCCCAGTTTCAAGTCAGTGGGTGAACTAAGCAGTGGCAGTGCACGCCGCGATTTCTCTCTCGCTATGTTCAAGCAAAAGCGTAAGAGCATCTCCAACCACACCTCTCAAACTGTCCCCAAACCGATTTATTATGGTTTATTTGTGTCCGGGCGCGTCCGGGCGCGTCCAGCACGTCCGGCACACCCCAAACTCTCCCCACATATGGGGTGAGTTTGGGGTGTGCCGGACGCGTCCGGGCGTGTCCGCATGCCCACTGTGGACCAATCACATGCCTACTTTTTCTTTCTTTTGTCCTTCTTTGATTATTCTCTCTCCTACTCCACCAATCACATGCATGGACCGGACAATTTGGGGTGATATTTGAGGGCCATGGTTGTAGGAGCTCACTTTTTGGGGTGGTCCGCGGACACATGACCGGACGTTTAGGGGGAGGATTTGGGGGTCTCGCTTGGAGATGCTCTAAGGTGCTCTATTCCCTGCTTGTCGCGTCGTTGCCTGGAAAGAAGAAAAAGATAAGAAGAGAGCTGGCCGGCCGGAAGAGGCAGGCCCTACGCAGTACCACGTACGTATAACGGACCTACGAAATGAAAGCATCAAAGCAAGACCGACCTGGCCTGGTCTTTCGGCTTGGGTTTCTCTGCCATGCAGCGATATGTGAGAGAAATACAGGAGAAAAATATAGTACTCCCTCTGATCCATATTAGTGGGCACAACTTTGTTTAGATACACATGTATCTAGTCTAAATACTTAACTAGATACATATGAATTTAGACAAAGCTATGCCCACTAATATGGATCGGAGGTAGTAGTAGGAGAGTGACCTTCTGACGGAAAAAAACGGTGGACGGATGTTTGCTTGTGGGCGTGGCGTGGATCTAGTGTTGGGAGAGAGGGTGTTTGTTATACTTCAGAGTAATTCGTGATGCCGAACATGCTGATGCAGCGCATCAAGGATGAGGCCAGGAACTGGATCCTGGCAGGAGCAAAAAGTTTGCTGAGTTGATCGCTTAGGCACGATGACGATCTTTCTCTCTGAAAGAATCGATGGAATTGGTTGATGTAGTCTAGTTTTTTCGTCTGCTCTGTTTTTACTTTGGCCTCGGCCGTTACCTGTTTGCTCCTTCTATATCAATATAAGGAAAAGCTTTTGCCCCGTTTCAAAAAAAAAAAAAAAAACTTCAGAGTACTCTGTAATCTTTCGCGGTCATCTCCTCAACCATGGTTGCTGCATTTATTTATTTTTTGACTGCAGTCTGATCTGCGGCCTCTGTAATCTTTGGCCAAAAGTACGTAGAATATTTTTTTCGGCAAACAGAGATGACTGAATGCACGGATGGTCGGGCCTGCGCGCGGGCTTGATCGGGCCCAAAAACTGATGCCGTGGCCGTCGTGATGATACCGGCAGCCCAAATGACGAGTGCTGGAGAACACTAGAACCAGGCCAGACTCGTGGGCCTTAATTGCTCCAAGAACTAAAAAAAAGGTGCGTGTTGGTCGCCATACTGCCACCGCGCTTCTTTCTTTTTCTTATCTGCACTGTAGTATCCTCTTTTTTTTTTTTTTTGACATGTAGTATCCTCTTTCTAAATAGCCATGGTTCTCCCTAGAAGAAAACGAGAAACATTTCGGCCGGACGTCCAACAAGCGCATTTGATTGCGTAACGTGAATCCTCCACACGCGCGATCCGCAGATCCGCAGCACATGCGCGTTCCGATCGCCCGCACCCAAGATGACGCACGGCGCGCCCAATCAGAGCCCACCGAATCCCACCGAATCGGGATCCCGTCGATCGTTCGTGCTAACAACCGTGCACCGTGAGCGCGACCCGTCCTATATAACCCACGCTCCGGCCGGCCGTGGGGGAGACATCATTGTTAGGGTATCCAGACGGAGCAGCTGTCAGCCGTTCGAGCGCCGCCGGCAGCGTCGTCATGGCGTGGTGGCGCGAGAGGGTGGTGGCGCCCGTGCGGCGGGCCTGGCTCGCCGTGGCGCGGCAGGCGCGCAGCAGCGGTAAGTAATTAAGCTCAGACCAAACCTCGTCTCCTCTCTGTTCGCGCAACAAACCGTCTCCGATATGCTTCCATTTTCCGGCCGGGTACTGTTTAGTGTTTAGCACTCTAGCCTGGGTCCTTGGTCGACCGTGCATTGGTTCTTAGATTGATCTGACTAATTAAACAGCCTGTAAACAGGATAGGGAGAGATTACGGTTACTTTTTTTACAAGAGAGATTACTGTTTCTGGATTGAGATGATTGTGTATTTGCTGCGCTTTGCTTAATTCATCTAGGTAGTGTAAGAAAAATGCAGTACTTCCGTCTAAAAAAAAAATGCAGTACTACAAGTTTACTGAAAATTAAAAGAGAACACTACTAGTCTACTAGTGTGTCGCAAGAGACCAGGTCCATGTATATGCATGCGCAGAAGAACGAAACCAAGGGCGAACATTACAACGCCACCGCAAACCTATGCTGCCTTTGCTTCTAACGGCCGGCTATTTGGACAACACAACCTGTATGTTTTTTTCTTCACAATGAACAAACACTAATATAGTAGTACCATTTTTGTTCACCAATGGTGTGCAGGGAGCACAGGAGTAGTGGACCTACACAGGGACGTCCAGACCTGCGGCTACGACGATGTCCAGGTGATGTGGAACATGCTCAGCTCGGAGAAGCATACTTATGGTGGCTTCAGGCCGGCGCCAGTGAAGCCACGGTGCCACCGGGCTTTCTGCTGGAGGCCGTCGTTCTGGCACCTCCGAACGCCGCACCATGCAGCGGCGGTGAGCTGAGATCCACGGGACGGCTGTGATCTGAACTCTGTCGTGCATGGGTAGCTGTGACATTGTGCCATCTAATAATCTCCAATAAAAACCCGCTGCTGCTGCGGTGGGATATACAGAGAGAGGATGTTCGCCTGTAAGTAGTTAGATGGGGATGGAAGGAAAAGGTCATCTTAGATTCGTAGTGCTTTCTTGTGGTATGGAAGACAGCAATGTGTGACTTATTCAGTGTAGAGACCACATATTTCAAAATATTGAAATCAGTTTCAAGCTCCCGAGACGATTCCATCGAAGGCGCTGGGATGGGCTCCCACCACCCCTGCGGTGACTCCGGTGGAGACGCCTCGCCGGGCTACGCCGCCGCCTCTCCTTCCGCCTCGGCGTCGGTCCCGTCCCCCTCCGCCGCTCCGCGGATCCCGCCCCCGTCGTCTCCAGATCCAGCCAATCCAACCACCAAACCTCCCCAGATAGGATTAGCCACCAGCCCCTCCGTCCCGTCTTGGGCGCCTTGCTCTGTCCCTGCTCTCGCCGGGGCTGCGCCACCCGCTGCAGCCTCCTGCCCCCCGTCGCCGCAGTTCGAATCGCCGCCGAGCCTGGCGCCGCTCCCATCCCCCTCTGCAGTCGCGGTGTCACTGGGCCGACAAGGTTTCCTCTCTGGAGCCGTTCCCCGCGCTCTGAAGTTGGATCCCGCTGCGATGCCGCCGCCGTTCACCCGCCCGGGCGAAGTCTTCGCCCAGTTCGCCCTCGAGCACTTCTCCTCATTGGTATGCTCTCCGGTCGCTCCCCAGTCGCCACTGTTCAAGCTCTCGCCAGTCTGGATCGTGGTCGCTCCGGACACCACCCCTGCCCCTACCTGCTCCTCCGTTCGTGCTTTGCTTAATTATTGGCTTAGTTCTCCGCTAGAGAGCTTTGTTGTTGAGTTTTTAGGCCATGGCGTCTTTCAGTTCGTGGTTTCTTCCCTTAGCCTTGCTCATTTCGTCGTCTCCCTTGGTGGCATTCGCCATGGCTCCGTGGTAGCCTCCTTCTTCCTCCCCAACCCCGACGTGCCCTTGGACCGCGCGGTCTCGCTCCTTGGTCCCTCTCGCCCCGTCAGCCGTGAGCCCAAGGTGACCAGCATGGATGGAAGCCAGGCGTGGACTGCGCTCCCTTGTCCTGTTCCTCGCTCTGAACCCCCTAGGTCTGGCGCTGCTAGCCCTGTCCTTCGTGCTCGTGAACCTGTCCTCGCCCCCTCTGCCCCCTGCCGCCTCTTGCTCGTCGCAGACCTCGCCCTCCAGTCTGCCTCTCTCTCCTTGCTCCGGGAATCTTGCCCCGCCCTGCCGGCCCGCTCCCCTGGCTAACCCATCCCCGTGACGCTCTTTCCTTTCCCAGCCCTCTCCGCAGCCCCTTGGCCGCTCCTCCTCCGCTCTGCTTTCCCCTTTCTCGCCTCGCCGCCGCCCCGTGCTCTCCTCCCCCTTTCTGCCCCCATGGTTTCCCCCTCATCTCCTTCCTACCTTCAGGTCGCCCGCTCCCCACCTAAATCCCCACCTCCCCGCCTCCATCCGTTCCCTCCCCTTTCGATTTCTCCATCCCTCGTTGTCACAGGTGCCTCTCCTCGGACCACTTGGTTGCTGCTTGCCACGACACTATCCGGTGTCGAGCGTGTCGTGGCTCGGGCCACCGGGAGAGAGATTGCAAGCGGCTCCCACCTCCTTCTCCTCCTCTCGCTCCCTTCCTCCTTTCTTCTTCCCCTCAACCCTCTCTGTCCCCTTCGTGCAGTTTTCTGATGGAACTTGACGGTGCCGCAGACCCCGTTGCGCCGGCCGCTCAGGATGCGCCACCCGCCCACGCCGCGCTTGACACCCACGTCGAGCAGCCCGCCCAGGCCGTGTCGGCCACCCTTCTCGCCCCGGTCGACCAGGTCGTGGCTCCCGCACCCGCTCCCCTCCTCCTTGCTTCGCTGCCCCCGCCGCCTCCTCGCCGCAGCCCGCGCCTCTCCGGCTCCGAGCTGCCAGGCTGCATGACCATCATCGACAAGGCCACCCTCCGCAAGCAGAAGCGGCTTGAAGGGACGCGTGCTGGTGACGCTTCCCAGAAGGGGTAGCTCCCCGTCAAGGACCTAATTGTTGTTGCGGACGAGCTCGATGGCGCCATCCCTGACACGCACGTCCTTGCTCTTGCAGTGGCATGCGACATCCCGCTGGAGGAGATCACGGCAGCTGCGGCTGCTACCTCGGTGAACCCACTGTCCACATGATCACTAAACTTCGTTTCTCTTCTTGGAACACCCGTGGTCTGGGTGATCGTGACAAAAAGGATGATGTTCGTGCCGTTCTTGACTCCATCTCCCCCTCGGTTCTCTACATCCAAGAGTCTAAACTGTCCTTCATTTCCTCCTTCACCGCCTCCTCCTTCCTCCCGCCCCACCTCCGCTCCTACGTTTACAAGCCGTCTATAGGTGCGTCCGGAGGAATCATCACTGCTTGGGACTCTCGTATTCTTGATCTCACCTCTCACTCGATCGATGATTTTGCTGTCACCTCCTCTTTTGCCTTCAAGCTTGATCGCCTACAGTTCACTGTTGTTAATGTGTACGGTCCTTGCACCTCGGACCTAAAACAGGCTTTCCTTGATTCTCTCCTTTCCCGGACTACCTCCCTCTCTGGTCCTGTGGCGATCTTTGGTGATTTTAACCTCATCAGGTCACCGCGAGACAAATCCAACTCCAATTTTAACCTTGCCGAGGCAACCTTGTTCAACGACTTCATCAGTGAGGCCGGGCTCATCGAGATCCCTCTCCTCGACCGCCAGTTCACCTGGTCCAATCAGCAAACGCCCCCATTATGGCCCGTCTTGATCGTTTCTTGGTGAACAGCGATTGGAGCCTTGCCCTGCCAGACAACACTCTCACCTCGTCACCTCGCCCTACCTCTGATCATGTGCCCCTCAACATGGATGCCTCCTCCAAAGCCCTGCGTAGCTCTGTCTTTCGCCTTGAAAACTCCTGGCTTGGGAACAGTTCCTTTTCCTCTATGGCTTCCCACGCTTGGACCAGCTCTGGATCTTCCGAGCGCCCTATTTCCCCCATTGGCCAAGTATGGCTTCGTCTCAAAAGAATTAGAGGTGAGGCGAAGAAATGGGCACGCTCCCGGCGCCTTCCGTCTGTTTATCTCGCTAATTGCCGAGCGGTCATCTCCCTGATCGACCATCTAGAGGAGCGTCGTCTTCTCTCCTCCCTGGAATCGGCACTCCGCTTCTCCGCAAAAAATTCTATTAGTCGCCTCAGCGCCACAAAAGCTCTTTACTGGCGTCAGCGTGCAAAAATCAAAAACTGCACTTTGGGTAATGAGAATACCAGATACTTTCACCTTTGTGCCTCTGGTCGCCTTCGCAAAAACCAAATAAAGGTCCTTGATGGGCCTGATGGTTGTCCTGTGTTCTCTCACCCTGCCAAGGCTGCGATTCTCCACGCTTTCTACAAGGAACTTCTTGGCTCCCCCCGGCTCTCTACCTTCAGCTTCGACCTTGACCCGCTTGTTGCTTCCACCTCCCTCACTTCCACCCAAGCCTCCACCCTCGTCACCCCTTTTTCCCTTGATGAGCTATGTCATATCATTAACTCTTTAAAAGATAACTCTAGCCCGGGCCCCGATGGCTTCGGACCTGCCTTCTTCAAGCGGAATTGGGATCTGGTGAAGCATGACCTCCTTCTGATGCTTCAGGACTTTCACTCCGTGGGTGACCTCCGGCCTATCAACAAGGCCTTCATGGTCCTCCTCCCAAAAAAGGAAGGCGCTAATCGCGCGGAGAACTTTCGCCCCATTTCTCTTCAAAACTCTTGCCTTAAAATATGCACCAAAAGTCTTACTCTTCGTCTGAAAAATCTTATGCCCTACGTTGTTCACCCCGATCAAACTGGGTTTATTTCCGGGAGAGCGTTGGCCGAGAACTTCGTCTACGCTGCAGATGTGGTCCAAGCCTGCCACAAAAGATCGGCTCCTGCCGTCGTCTTCAAACTTGACTTCCGAAAAGCTTTCTACTCTATCAGTTGGGACGCCCTGGACCGCATTCTGGCGGCAAAAGGGTTCCTTGAACTCTGGCGTGCTTGGATCAAAAACCTGAATGTGTCTAGCCAGACCGCTGTCCTCCTTAACGGCGTTCCCGGACGTTGGATCCAATGTCGTCGCGGCCTTCGCCAGGGTGACCCCCTTTCCCCCTTCCTCTTCAACATCGTCGCTGATGTTTTACAGCAACTCCTCTTGCAGGCTTCCCGTGACGGGCTTCTGCTCCACACTTTGGTAGATGACCTACCTTGTCCCGTCCTACAATACGCTAATGACACCCTCATCATTATTCGCGCCGTCCCTGGCCACGTAACAAACCTGAAGAACATTCTCGAGGAGTTCTCTCGAGCCACGGGACTTGACATCAACTACCACAAAAGCACCTTCGTTCCCATCCGGGTCTCTGCCGATCTTGCAGCCACCATGGCTGCATCTTTTGGCTGCCCGGTGTCCTCCTTCCCTCGGACCTATCTTGGCCTCCCGCTCTCCACCCACAAGTTGCGTGCTTCAGACTTCGGCCCCATCATCTGCAAGAGCGACAAGCACCTCTCCGTCTGGAAGGGTCGCTCCCTTCCCATTGGGGGGGCGCCTCATTCTTGTCAATTCCGTCCTCTCCGCGCTTCTAGCTCACGCCATGGGAGCCGGGCTCCTCCCGAAAGGTGTCATTGAGGCCATCGACAAAAGGCGCCGGGCTTTCCTTTGGACTGGAGAAGACCACTGCTCCGGAGGCCAGTGCAAAGTTGCTTGGACCGAGGTCTGCAAACCCAAAGACCACGGCGGCCTGGGGGTGCTCTCCCTCACTCACCAAAACTCCGCTCTCCTCTCTAAATTCCTCACCAAACTCCACTCCCATGCTTCGGCTCCTTGGGCTTGCTGGTTTCGGCGTTTCTATGGCTGGACACGCTCTCGAGACCTTGGTGATAGTCACCATCTCGACACCTTTACATTGAAGGGGATCGTTGCCGCCCTCCCGACCTTCCGTTCCATCTCCCTTGTCTCCGTTCAGGACGGCATGTCCACCTCCTTTTGGCATGACCGTTGGCTTGGATCTGGTCCCCTCGCCACCCAATTTCCCGCCCTCCTTTCCCACGTCACACGCGAAAACTGCAATGTTGCATCCACCCTCTCTGCCGGCGTCGCCTCCGTCCTGGTGCCTCGTCTCTCCGCTGTCGCTTCTGCTGAACTTGACACTCTCACCCTTCGCCTAGCCTCCGTCGTCCTCCGCCCCAACGAACCTGATAAGCGCCTGTGCCGTTTTACTAACAACAAGCTCTCTAACCGTTGTTTCTATGCCAATGCTTTTAGGCAAGTGCAGGATACTGTGCAGGTTAACATGCAGGGGGTGATGATCTGGCGCAATGCGGCTCCAAAAACTTGTCAGATCTTCTGCTGGCTGGTACTGCGCCGGCGCATCCCGACGAACGAACGCCGCTTCCGTCACCACCTCGCCCCCTCCGCCGCCTGTCCCTCCTGCCCTCTCGATGAGGACATTGAGCACCTGTTGCTTCGCTGCCCCCGCGCCAAGGAATGAATGCTCTCAGCTTGCCCGACGTCCCCGCAACTATTTTGCACATCGACGACCTTTGGCGCTGCCGTGCTGATTCCTATGTGCAGGCGACCATCTACTTGGCGATCCTTTGGAACATTTGGAAGCGTCGGAATGTGCTGATCTTCAACCACTCTGATGAACCGATCGCCCTCACAGTTCGGCGATGTACTGAGGATATCAGGCTCTGGTCTCACCGGTGTCACTCTGTTGTAATAAAAAGTTCGCTCACTGCGTGGTGTGCCACCTTCGACCCCCCGTAGTCTGTTTCTCCCCCTGTAGTCCCATTGTTTTTCTTCTCTCTTCCCCTCACCCCCATGTACATGAACGTCGGCTTATATGATCTAATATAAAAATTCAGGCTGGCCTCGGCCCGCCGGTGTTATAGTAAAAAAAAAAAAGTTTCAAGCTCCCAGCTTCCTTTTACTATGTGTTCTTGTGCTTCGTGTGGCACCGAATGTAGAAGAGCATAAATAGTACTAGCGTATAACTATTAGGCCTGAACTCATTGAAGAAAAGGAAGAATTATGTCTTAAATTGATGTGAGGCAAAGGTTCTGCACTACAGCTCCTAGATTCATTTTCTTACTTTGTCCAGATAACAGGAAAGAGACTGTACCACAAAAGTATCACGCTCTGTACAGATAAAATGCGGCAATACGACACGAGACAGAATCAAATCTGACACAGGACTATTCGTACAGTGTCAAATCCGCCTCCTTTAAGAAGGCAACACAAAACATATGATTATGAATGATACATAAAGTCCCACAAAATAGATAAATTCTCCATCTCCTTTAATAACACGATGAAGATTTTAACTCCAATGCTGCCCCAGAAAAACTACAGGCAACTTTGGACTTGAACACGTGAAGGAAAGCTGGAAGGCGGTGGACTAACATTCAGATTATCTTATTGGCACCTGAGACATTTACTGCGGAAAAGAAAAAGGGAACATTATACAAGCGCAGAAATTGCAGCAGGCTAATAAGAGAGTACAAATTTTTTCCAACAAGAACAGTTTTATGCAAGGCAGATAGCTAATACTAGTTCAAGCCATGATGCATTTTTTTTCTTGAAAAGTTGTAACAATTGCATCTTGCACGAATCAAGATTCCTCATAGTTTATAAATCATACTCGAACCCTAAGTTCTTGTGAACACCATGATAAAACTTATGTTGTTCATCAAAACTGGAGATATGTTACAAAAGTGCAAATCATTCTTCATCCATAGGCCCGCTCTATAACAACAAACTATGATTTGAAGGCATGCACAAGTAGTTCCTAATTTATAATAAGAAAGATCTAGGGAAAAGCATTGTACATGCAAGGGTTAGTGCTTGGGACTTCTCGCCATCGACAAAATGAAGCTGCGTCAGCGCTCACGTCTCACTTGGATCCGTCTTGGCGACGCAAACTCGAAGCTCTTTCACGCCCGCGCAAATGGGCGCAGAAGAAAGATTTACATTCAGAGGCTGCTTACCGATGCGGGCATGGCAATTACCACTAAGGACAAGGAAGAGGTCCTCCTTCAGCACTTCAGCTCACACCTCGGATCCACGGTCCCCAGGCATCTTAGCCTGGATTGGACGGCTCTGGGCTACGCGCCCCACGACCTCTCGGATTTGGAAGCCCCCTTTGGAGAGTCCGAGATTAAAGAGGCGGTGTTCTCCCTGCCTTTGGTAAAGGCTCCGGGCCCCGACGGATTCATCGGCGTCTTCTACAAATCTTGCTGGGAGATCATCAAGGGAGACACAATAGCGGCAATCACCCACATGTCCTTGCACAGTGGGGGTTGCACAAGCTTAGTCAACTCTGCAAACATCGTGCTCCTGCCCAAGAAGGAGGACGCGACCGCGGTGGGGGACTACCGCCCGATTAGCCTCATCCACAGTCTCTCGAAGATCTTCTCCAAGTTGCTTGCAAACCGCCTTGCGCCCCTGCTGTCCACGCTCGTGTCAAAGTGTCAGAGCGCCTTTGTGAAGAAGCGCAGCATACACGACAATTTTCTGCACGTGCAGAATCTGATAAAGGAGTTGCATTCATCCAAGACGCCGAGCCTCTTTCTCAAGCTAGATATCTCAAAGGCTTTCGACTCGGTGGGCTGGGCCTACCTCCTCGAGGTCCTCACGGCTATTGGTTTCGGTCCTAGGTGGCGGGAATGGATATGTCTCTCCCTCGCCTCAGCCACTTCAAGAGTTCTCCTGAACGGAGACCCGGGGACTCCTTTCACTCATGCACGCGGACTTCGACAGGGGGACCCGCTGTCCCCCATGCTATTCATCATCGCCATTGATCCGCTTCAGAGAATTCTGTCGCTGGCCACTGATCATGGTATCCTGAGCCCCATCAGGTCACGGACCGCGCGTTGCAGGGTCTCTCTCTACGCTGACGACGCTGGCATCTTCGCCAACCCGGTTAAGGAGGAATTACATGCCATGTCCGCCATTTTGGAATGCTTTGGAAAGGCAAGCGGGTTGGTAACCAACATGGAAAAAACCGAGGTCTTTCCGATCCGCTGCGCCGCTATTGACCTCCCCGACATCCTCTCCGACTTCCCGGCAAAGATTGGCACTTTCCCGGGGAAATATTTGGGGCTCCCTCTTCACTTTCGCCGGCTTCGTAAGATTGACATCCAGCCCCTCATTGACAAGACCGCTGCCAAGCTCCCGGGGTGGATTGGCAAGAATCTGGCTCGGCCAGGGAGGGTCACTCTCGCAAAAACGGTGCTCATGGCCATGTCCACCTACCATGCCACGGTTATCCCCATGTCCAAGTGGGCACGGGACAAGTTTGCAAGGATTGCACGGAATTTCGTCTGGGCTGGGGACGAGGGAGAGCACGCCGCTGGAGGGCATGCTTTGGTTAACTGGAAGACGGTCTGCCGCCCCAAGGAGTGGGGCGGACTTGGGATGCCTGATCTTGAGAAGCAAGGAAGGGCTCTTCGTCTTCGCTGGCCTTGGCTGCAGTGGAAGGACTCGGGGCGCCCCTGGTATGGCTCCACTTTGCCCTGCGACGACAAGGACATGGACTTATTCAGGGCTTCCACCAAAATCACCCTCGGCAACGGAGAAAAGGCTTCATTCTGGAAAGACAACTGGTGCGGCAAGGGACCGCTGCGGCTATGGGCCCCTGACTTGTTCAAGATTGCGACACGAAAGAACCGCTCCGTCGCAAAAGAAATGCAGGACGACAACTGGATTCGCTCCATCGCTCGCCTCAGCAACCCCATTCAGCTTACTCAGTTCATCGAGATTTGGGACACGGTTACCACCACTATCCTCACGCCGGATTTGCCGGACGACATCTCGTGGACTCTGACTAATGACGGGGTCTACAGCACTAGCTCCGCCTACAGAGCGCAATTCCACGGATCCTTCCCTAAGTTTGAAGCTGGCAAGATTTGGACTGCTGATGCCGAACCAAAGTGCAAGCTCTTTGCTTGGCTGGCCATCCACGGGAAGCTCTTGACGGCGGACATGCTCGCTATCAGGGGATGGCCACACGACCCCAGCTGTCAGCTTTGCCTCGGCGCGCCTGAAACTACGATCCATCTCTGCAAAGACTGCCCCTTCTCCATCGCCGTGGGAAACCTGGTGAACTCTTGGGATGGTATCAACAACCAGGCGCAGGGGCCCAGCTTCACGTCTATCTCGGAGTGGTGGGATAGCATGATCTCCGGAAAGCCAAAGAAGATCCAGAAGCGGACTAGTGGCCGCCTGCTTTATATTCTCTGGAACGTTTGGAAGGAGCGAAACAGGCGCATTTTCACCGGAAAACGCATGACTTTTGTGGAGGTCGCCACCCTTGCTTGGGAAGACATTCTGCAGCGGGGTCGTGCCTTCGCCGCATACACACCGGCCCCCCCGCCAGACCCGGATTAGTTTTTGATATTTTTTAGAGCATCGTGGATTTTGGCATGTTTTACCACCTAACAAAAACATGCCATCTGTGTACACTCCCGTGTACAATGTGGTTTCACTTCTTTCTATCTATATGAAGAGGCAGTGCTCCTGCCGGTTGCTCTAAAAAAAAAAGTGCTTGAGTTCGGGGTTTAGGTATTTGTCCATTTTGAAAAATTCTTAAAACATCCACTCTGATAAGATCTATTGGGATAAAATACTTAATACGAGAGCCTTGTTGGGTTTTATTATCTTCAAAAGGTAGCATTATTAGCATTACATTCTCTTCTCTCCCCCCTTTTTAGTCGCCACTCTCTCCAATCTTCACGCATTATACACATAATACATATTTTTCCTCCAGTGGCCCACATTATATTTTACAAGCAAATCCCTGGCTCCATTGTTGAAACCATTTCAATTACCGCTATAACGAAGTCATATTTAAATCACTGTTAAGTGTTAACTATCAATCTTGAACTCTTGCGTAGCAACCACCCATTATTCCTAAAATGGAGTTTACGGATTTTAAAGTTTGCAGGTGAAGTAGTACTACATGCACTAATCTAGCTTAAAGTTTAGAGCAGAATATACTAGCAATAACCAAGAACTCAGACAGGTGCAGAATACTTACATAGCGTTCAGTCACCAAGAAATTTACATATTTTGCATTTGTCGAATTGTTTCAGGATCCAACAGTCCACTGCTGTAACTGGATGGAACAGAGGATATTTCTTGCCTTCCTTGCCACTCTTCACCAGGCCTTAACGTAATTGGTTTTTCAATACATGCAGCCCCTACACATAACATGCATTTGTACTCCTCAGTCCCTAAATCTGGCATTGCTTTTGCTTTCTTGTCCCATGGATTCCAAACAACTGTGTCAAAATAAAACATAGCGATGATACATGATGTAAGTAAAGTAAAGCAAAGACCAAAGGAAGTAGGCTATGTAGTTTAGAACAAAAAAAGCTAGCTCACCAACATCAGGAAGCTCCTTTTTCCTTAAAACAAATGTTCTTTTTTTCTCATGGTCAATGGTCACAATCTTGGGCGGAGCGCTCAAATATACCCTGTCCACCTTCATGATCAAACATTTCAACAGAATCATTGATTTGCCACAGTGGCTCCCAAATGTGAAGCATATAGAAAGCTTACTTCAGATTCAAATACAATTGCATCGCCTTGTTCAGTACGACGATTCTTCGATTGCAGGTTGTCGAGATAGTCCAAGGTATCCAAACCCTCAACCCTTACTTCACTGGAATATGAAAACATACTTGAGAGAAGGAAGAAGAAAAACAATGCACTAACCAATTTGTCTATTCACACGTCTATCTATTCTGCAACTGAAATGCTACTGGATTATTCAATGTGAAATGGTTCATTCAACATGACTTATATAAGTTTCAGTCCTCTCCAAACAAGGAATGTACAAAACACTCAATCTAAAATTCATAAAAAAAGGCAAGGTAGTAACATTCTAGAAGGTACCTGATATCAGAGACTGAAAAATATGTGTGGTATGCAAACGAAAACTGGAATGGCTTGCCATCGGCATTGGCATTTTTTATTCGAGATGTGAGGATCAGATCTCCCCTTGGACTAAGAGCAACTTGCAAACGAAGTTCATAGCTGCAATATATGGGTAATCAGCATCATCAATTTCACATGGGGACCAAGAATTTTATGTTTACTACCTGTGTGGCCAGATCTTCAAATCATCTCCAGAATGTTTGAGTATCAAGTCGATATGACAGTCAAAAGTGGTATCTCGCAAAGCAGGAGGACTATCATCAACACTCCATAGGCGGTTCCTCGCGAATCCATGCTGTTCAAGAACTCCATGGTTCCCTAACTGCGTGAGGAAAAAATTCACTTCGGTATTACAAGCCAGAGCAATTCCTTGCAAAACATAACTAGACTATTAACAACTTGAGGAACATACTTGAGGAAAGCAAACTTGTATGCCTCCACGAATAGCTTTTGGTGGTTTGAAAGAAGCCTGCAATGAAATTTGAAGTATAAGCAAATGATGAATGCAAAAGGTGCCAAAGAGAAATCAATTTACATAGTACTCATTTATTTATACAGTTAGGTTATTGAAACTAAAGTATCAGAGTACCTTCTTACTGACAAAAAGCTGTTGTTCTCCATAGTTATTGGTCCAAGAGGTTACTTGGCCTCCATACAAGTATACCTGATTATAGGAAAATAAGGAAACTTAGAGGACGTTGAATGCATTTATATAGGTAATTTAAAAATTATACACAAATAAATTGGGACTAGCAATTAGAAATACTGTCATATTAGATTTCCCACTAAAGTGACATTTGGGGTTCCAGTTTGTGCAGAAGAATGTGAGCTCTTTGTCCAACTATCCAAAAGAGGACAAGATAATACCGCGATTTTCTTAACAGCCATCACCATCAGCTGTACCTGATTTAAGTGTGGCTGAATTTCGAAATAGAAAAGGATAAATATTGATGGTTTTGGCAGCACAGATGTCCACACCAACGGGACATACCACCAGTGTCACATCGAGGTTTCATAGGACATCATCCTGCTAAATAATTATTCAGCCAAGCTGTCTCCAGATCCTTAACCTTTATAAGATACTCCAGAGGAATATAAACCCAAACATGCTGATTCTTTTCACAGTATGTTTTTTATGAAACTTTCACAATATGTCAGTGATGGCATCACTGCATGTTCACAAATTAAATGTTTCTATACTGTACTAAAACAATTAAGCACTTCAAAGAATATAAATAAGAGGATAACCAGGTACCGGGCTATAGGACAACCAAGTAATTTCGATGATAATCAAAAATACACAATGATAGTGTACATTGAACATGCCAACACCAAAAGGATATTGACGAAGCCAAGCTACGGCACAGCTAAGCAAAAACATCACAGAGCCCACACCCAACCGACCATTTATCCACGTAGCTGAACAAGCAAATCAATCACTATTTTACCTAATAAATGATCATTATTGAAAATCAAGGACTGCAGAGAAACAATCATCCACCCCACCAATAATGGGTCAAACACCAGAATGGGCATTTGACCGGACTATCTTTATTTCCTACATGGTCACAACTCAGCACACTTATTCCCATCTAGCATTCCCCAATTAACAATAAACAAAAGCTTAACTGCAGGTTCATTGTATTGTCACTGTGTAAATAGGAAGGATCAATCCTGCCTAACTCTTCTATGAACTAAATCAACCGATTTGTGCGGATCGCGGCGAGACTAACTAACGAACGGATCGATCGAGCAAAAACTTCGATCTATATAATGAGCAGTGCACGCATGTATCGGTGAAGTATTAGAGGTGCCGGGGATCAGGGTTTGGATGGGGGAGAAGAAGGAAGGGTGACCTCGGTGGTGCTGCCGCGGGCCTCGCGGAGGACGAACTTGTCGAGGCCGGTGGCACGGTCCTTCACGCGCTCCACGGAGGAGGCTTTCGCGGCCATCCAGGCTCGGTCCGTACGGGGAGGAAAACGCCGGATCGCTTCCGGCGGAGGAGGCAGGTCGCCGATGAGGAATTGGCGGTTGCGGCCACCGAGGACGCGGCGGGAATTTTGTGGGACTGGAAGAGGAGAAAGGAGGATTTTCTGAAAGAATTATTTATAGGAGACTAGGAATGCACGTTCGAAGTTGAGAGGCGTAGTGCACAGCCACTGGGCAAGGAACTCTTTGATTAGCAGGATGCACGAATACACGATGCTGTCGCAGGGTCAAATAAGAATGGCGGCTGCTGGTTGCATTTGGAAACCCCCGAGCGCTGGACGTTCTTCATTTGGCTTGCACTGCAATATAATACTAGTAGACTTCGAAAATTTCTAAAACAATTTAAACTTAGAAACACAGCGAAATATGTCAAATTTCATTCAAATATAAGATAATTTAAATCTCGAACTTAGCATAAAGTTCACTGGCGCATACTTAAACATTACATACATAAAAAACTTAAATAAAACTAATAATAATAATTAGGTGGAGGTGGCGACAGCGGTGGCCTAGTCTTCATCGAAGTCGATGACGATCATCGACGAAGCTGACATGGTGGGAGCTTGGTTCCCAGGAATGCACAAACACCCCACTTGTGAACCCGGCCGTTTTCTCTTCTCCTCTCTCCAAATCTCTCACGGGAAGCATCAAAATGACGTCCTCCAAATCATCCTCCCCTCAAACAAATCATCGTCGGAATCATCACAACACGACGAGTCGTCAAAAAAGAACTCCAAAGTTGACTAACTCATTAGTGAACTCATCTACATGAATTAAAAGTTCCATGTCACAACATCAACAAACGTAATTGCAACTGGGCTAACATAGACAAAGCAGTTAAGAACATACCTTGGGAGGTTTTCGTCGAACACCCTATGAACGTAGAGGTCCTCTCGATGACTGAATCGGTCACCAGCCGCTGAAATCGGACAAATCAAAGAGGGAGTGCGCGCCAAACAACAAGAAGGTCGTCCCTGGCCAGGTGGAGCTCGGGTGAGCTCTGGCGGGTGTGGCGAGGTCGTCGGCATACCAAAATCCCTGGATGGAGGGCGAGCACCCCACGTGATTGTGGGAGGCCCTCACGATTCTAGACGAGAATGGAGGATGGGGCCAGACGGCCGCCATGCTCAAGAACGCACAACGCCATTTGGAGCCCATCGGGCCCTGCGCCAAGCTCCAACCGTTGTCCATGGCGGGAGCTCTGCACGAGCCACCTCGAGCTCCAGGAGGGTTGGTAATGGCGTGGAACACTTGCAACAGTGCGACAGCAGCGGGAATCACGATCAGGTTGTGGCAGGACAAACGCGTCCTGGCAGTTCCCTGGCGTCAATAGTTTTGGCTATTGCATATCGGCTCATTTTTTAGTATCGTGAAGTGTACGGGCAAGTTTTGAGTAGAAATACTATTCCAAAACAGAAAAGAATAGAGTAACAAGCATGACTTAAAAGCCTTGGACAAGCCATATTGCTGCTAAAAATGGTATGATACTTCAAGAAAATATAACTGACATTTGAAGGGAACATACATTCCAGCTTCTAGTCGCATATTTTGCATGAGATGATACCAGTATGCATTACACAGTAATAACAGGTAGACAGGTTCAGTCAGAATAACATGGCAAAGCATTGCAAAGCAACTATGCCAGTTTATTGCCAAACTCTGATTATCACAGGCCAAGTACAAACTCAGCAAAACAGTAAAATGGAACATTAGAAATCATCCTAAACTCTCAGCACCTTATATGCAGACTCCCTCCTTCCTTGAATCAAACTCAGCGAAGCTTCTCCTTCACTGAATACTTCTTGGCAGCGTCCCACACCTTTTCAATGTACCCTTCAATTGGAGGCGTGAGTGTTGCCATGTACCGATTTGCAGGGAATGGTGTCATTATTAGGCAGAATATCGTATCCGGTCCAAAACGGATACGAGTCCTTGTTGTAATCTGTTGTAATCGTGTTGTACACAACCGACCTATTGATACTATAAATCAAGAGCCAGCCGTGGGGCAAAACCACGGCACACAAATCTTCTATTCCAATTAACTTGGTATCAGAGCCATCGCTCTAGGGTTCCTCCGCCGCCGCGAGTTTCTTCCGCAGCGAGTTCTTCCGTCGCGAGTTCATCTCCGCCGCGACAACCGTCGTCATGTCGTTGATGACTTCTTCCGCTTCTTCGTCCTCCGCCGTCGGCTCCCTTCCGACCGGCGAGAGCAACACCATCACGGTCCGCCTTGATCGCAACAACTTCTTGCTTTGGAAGACCCAGGTCATCCCCAATCTCATCGGATCGGGACGGCTTGGCTACATCGATGGCAGTTTGCCTGCGCCGCCGAAGACCATCACTACCGGCAGCGGCGCGGATGTGAAGATCGACGCCAATCCTGACTATCTCGCGTGGCAGCGCATGGATCAGCGCGTTCTAAGCGTGATGCTCGGGTCCATGACCGAAGACATCCTCGCCCAGATGATCGGGCGCGACACATCCGCCTCCGTGTGGAGCTGCCTCTGCTCCATGTTTTCCGCCCAAGGACGGGCGAGTCTGCGTGCCTACCGTTGCAAGCTGGCAACGACGAAGCGGCACGACATGAAGGCGGCGGATTACTTCCACCTGATGAAGGGGTTCGCCGATGCCATGGCAACCGTCGGAAGTCCATTACCCGATGAAGAGTTGATCGACTACATCCTTGCTGGCCTCGGCAGCGCCTTTGCACCTCTCCAGGCGTCACTCAATGTCTTCTCCAACACCAATCCCACCGCTACCATCCCCCTCTCCAACTTCTACTCTATGCTTGTTTCACATGAGGCCATGCAGAACCAGCCGGGGAACGAGCTTGACTTCGCGTCTTCGGCTAACACGGCGCGCCGCGGTAACTATGGCTACAATACCGGTGGCGGTCGTGGAGGCATGCAAGGTGGTGGCTACCAAGGTGGAGGCCGCCAAGGAGGTGGTGGCTATCACGGCCCAGGAGGTGGCGGTGGTGGCTACTACAGCAATGGTGGCTACCACGGCCAAGGCGGTGGCAATGATGGTGGTGGCTACTATGGCCACAATGGTGGCCAGAACGGCGGCCATGGAGGTGGCCAGAACGGCGGACGTGGAGGTGGCCGTGGCGGCGGGCGTCGCTTTCGCCCGCGCTGCCAATTCTGCGGCATATGGGGGCATGAAGCACCCGCTTGTCACAAGTATCAGAACGGCGATGCTCCTCGTTCCGACAACGCTGCATCCACTAGCCAGAACCACCCTGAGTACCAACCTCATTGGTTGATGGACACAGGCGCCACCGACCACCTCACTCACGACATGGAGAGGCTCCATGTTCAGGAGCCCTATCACGGCAGGGATCAAGTCCAGGTCGCCAACGGAGCAGGTCTGTCTATTTCGCATGTTGGTCACTCTGTTTTAGCTGGTCCAATGCATTCTCTAGCTCTTAAAAATATCCTTCATGTCCCTAATATTAGCAAAAACTTGCTTTCCGTTCATAAAATTGTTAGTGATAACAACGTCTTCATCGAATTTCATCGAGATTTTTTCTGTGTTAAGGACAAGGCCACGAGCAAAATCGTTCTTGAAGGTAGAAGCCAAGGGGGTCTATATCCAGTTCCGTTTCATCATGCGTCTTCATCTACTCGGCATGCTGCTGCTAGTGTTAAGCTTTCTCCTAGGCAATGGCATCAACGGCTTGGTCATCCGTCTAATAATGTAGTTCAAAGTATTGTCAAGAACAATTCCCTTTTGTGTTCATCAGATTTTGACTCATCAGTGTGTGATGCATGTCAACGTGCTAAGAGTCATCAATTACCTTATACTCATTCTCATCGTGTTTCCACTACACCACTTGAGCTTATTCATACAGATGTTTGGGGTCCTGCATTGCCCTCTTCTGGAGGTTATAAATATTATGTTAGTTTTGTTGATGACTATAGCCGCCATTGTTGGATCTATTTAATTAAACATAAATCTGATGTCGAGGCCATCTTTTATCTTTTTCAAACTCATGTGAGCGTTTCCTTAACACTAAGATTCGTGCTGTGCAGTCCGATTGGGGTGGTGAGCATCATCGTCTAAACACTTATTTTCGTAAGACAGGAATTCTTCATCGTGTGTCATGCCCCCATACATCCCAACAAAATGGTATTGTTGAGCGCAAACATCGACACCTTGTCGAGACCGGCCTAGCCCTCCTTGCCCACTCCTCCCTCCCTTTACGTTATTGGGATGAAGCTTTTCTCACAGCATGTTATCTTATTAATCGGATGCCCACTCCGGTTCTCAACAATCTTCCACCCATTACTAGGTTACTCAACCAGCCCCCTGATTATTCGTTTCTCCGCACTTTTGGTTGTGCGTGTTGGCCTAGTCTTCGTAAGTATAATTCGCGTAAACTAGAATTTCGTTCCAAGATGTGTGTGTTCCTCGGTTATAGTCCTTTGCATAAGGGCTACAAGTGTCTTGATCGCAGTACCGGTCGCATCTATGTATCTCGCGATGTTATTTTTGATGAAACAGTGTTTCCCTTTGCCACACCGGGCGTGGTCATCGATATTTCCTCTTTTCACCCGGTGTCTTTTCCTGCACAAGAACCAGCTATACAGGGTCCTAATATGCGTAAATATGACTTGACTTTGTTACCATTTGATCTACCTGGTGTTTCTTGTGATTTGCCTGTGCAGGAACCGGTTCCCGTGATCGACGTGCATGAGCGGCCTATGCATGCCTCGTCGAGCGCGCCTGCGTCGCCTCCCGCGGGGGCCTCGCCTCCTGGCTCACGGCCAGCTTCTCCATCGGGGATGGCCAGCCCAGCTTCGGCTGGCCCATCTGGCCCGTCGAGCCCAGTGGCCAGTTCGCCACGCCAAGACACATCGCTGGACCAGGCGATGATTGTGCCTCCGTCTGTCCGCACCAGCGAGTCCGCTTCTCATGCGGATTCTGTTCAGCCGCCTCCTGCATCGACATCAACAGCATCACCGATGGTCACTCGAGGTAGCAACAATATTCATCGTCCCAAGAAATTCACCGATGGAACTGTCCGGTATGATCCTTATCGTCGTCGACGAGCGTTTCTTGCGGTTTCTGCTTCGGAACCTGTTTCTCATCGCTCAGCACTTTCCGACCCTGCCTGGCGCACTGCTATGGAACATGAATTTGATGCCTTGCAGCGTACTCAGACTTGGCGGCTTGTTCCGCGTCCTCCTGGCACAAATATTGTTGGCAGCAAATGGATATTCAAAACAAAGTTTCGTCCTGATGGTTCAGTTGATAAGCACAAAGCTCGGTTGGTTGCTCGCGGCTTTACACAACAGCACGGTATTGACTACCATGACACTTTCAGTCCCGTTGTTAAACCAGTGACCATTCGCCTGGTTCTGTCCCTTGCTGTGTCCCGCGGGTGGAGTCTTCGCCAAATTGATGTCAGCAATGCTTTTCTCCATGGTTTTCTTGAGGAAGATGTGTATATGCAGCAGCCTCCCGGATTTGAGGACTCTCGTTACCCTCAACATGTTTGCAAGCTTCAGCGTGCTCTTTATGGTCTCAAACAGTCCCCTCGTGCATGGCACGCTCGTCTGAGTGACAAACTTCATGAGCTCGGTTTCACTTCCAGCAAAGCTGATACATCTCTATTTCTATTCTCTCATGATGGTGTCACTATTTACATGCGTTGCTGTTGATCGTCTTGTGCACGTCTTGGCACAAGCATTTCCTATCAAGGATCTTGGACGTCTTGACTATTTTCTGGGCGTTGAGGCTTCTTATACCTCAGCGGGCATGCACTTGACTCAGCATAAGTATGCTTTGGATCTTCTTCATCGAGCCCACATGGAGGATTGTCGTCCTGTCACCACTCCGATGTCCACGTCTGACAAGCTCTCTCGAGCTCAGGGTACCACTCTTTCTGCTGATGATGTTCTTCGCTATCGGAGTTTGGTTGGAGGACTCCAGTATTTGACGTTAACCCGTCCTGATATTTCGTTTGCGGTCAACAAGGTTTGCCAATTTCTTGCTCAGCCCACCACTGATCATTATGAAGCGGTCAAGCGGATCCTTAGGTATGTCAAGGGTACCGTTTCTACTGGCTTAAGAATTCAGCGATCTTCATCTACTCTTCTGAATATTTACATTGATGCTGATTGGGCGGGTTGCCCTGATGATCGCCGCTCTACTGGAGGGTTTGCTATTTTTCTTGGCCCCAATCTTGTTTCTTGGAGCTCTCGGAAACAACCCACGGTGTCCCGCTCTAGTACAGAAGCGGAGTACAAGGCTCTTGCTAATGGTACAGCTGAAGCTACATGGATCCAGTCTGTACTCAAGGAACTTGGTGTTCCTCAGCCCAAGCCACCTGTTCTCTGGTGTGATAACTTGGGTGCCACATATCTGTCTGCCAACCCGGTGTTTCATGCACGCACCAAGCATATCGAGATTGATTTCCATTTTGTGCGCGAGAAGGTTGCTTCAGGTGCTCTCGACGTACGCTTCATTGCTTCTGGAGATCAACTAGCTGATATTTTCACTAAGCCTGTTAGTCATCAGTTACTTAGTCGGTTTAGTTCCAATCTCAACCTTGTTCACGACGGTTTAGATTGAGGGGGTGTATTAGGCAGAATATCGTATCCGGTCCAAAACGGATACGAGTCCTTGTTGTAATCTGTTGTAATCGTGTTGTACACAACCGACCTATTGATACTATAAATCAAGAGCCAGCCGTGGGGCAGTCCCCCGCGTCGCCCTCCCTTTCCTCTCCCCGATACAGATCTGAGAGGCGATTTTGAGAGTCCACCGTCGGTCCACCTCTTCCGCCGGTGAGGCGTGGGTTCCCTCCCCTCCGTCGGCTGCTCCGGCGGCAGGAGGGTGGGGGAAGCCCGTCTCACGGCGTGTATTCATGGTAGGGCTTGGCAGGTGTCCGGCCGGCGGCGCTTCGGAGGCGGAGGTGCTGTTGGTTCGTCTGTTGTCCGCGCAGATCCCCTCCGGCGGTGGCGTTCCCTGGGGCTTCACCGACCTGCGCGCGATTTTCCCTGCACCACGGCCAGATCCAGGTATGCGGTGGATCTGGATGCAGTTCAATAAGAGGATGATACAAAGGTTCTTCGCGGCGGCGCCGGCGTTCCCGGCAGTAGTCTCTTCGGAGGCGGTGCTCGGTGACTTCCCGTCTGCGGTGTGGTGGGCTCCGGCGATCCAATGTTTGGGGAGCTTCAGCAGCGGCGCGCCATCGTCAGCTCCGGCTCGTCGTCGTCGTCGGGATCCAGAGGGCTTCCTTGTAATTTTTCCTTTGTTTCTGGACCTTTCTGTAAGTTCGGAGAATTAATATATCATCCCTTTCGCAAAAAAAAAAAAAAAAAAAGAGCCAGCCGTGGGGCAAAACCACGGCACACAAATCTTCTATTCCAATTAACTGTCATGTCAGGAACCACAGCAGCAGCTTGCAGCTTCTCAGGGAGTGCAGCGATGGCCTCCTTCTTGAGCCTCAACAGCGTTGTTTCAGCGGTTTGCCGTGCACGGTGCCTCCTCATTAGCACACGGCTGTATTCTTTGGCAAGTCGTTGACCATCTTCAACTGTCAGCTCATAATCAGGGATTGCTTCCTCATCAACCAGCCCGAGAGCGATATAGTCAAGGCCTGGTGGACCCATCAGCACACGGTCGCCATCAGCTCCACCAGAACCTTTGGACTTGGCTTTAGCCTTGGCCACATCAAGCTCACGTTGGCGCTCCTTCGAGACGAATCCAAGCTCCTCACGCTTTGCCTCACGAAGACGCTCCTTCACAGACAGGTGACGTGAGGGGGTTGGCGATTTGAGGCAAGAATCCGCAATCTGAGTAATACGCTCAATGGCCTCACGACGACCACGGCCACCCCCACCAGTGGAAGGTGTGCCACCCTTCTTTGCAATGGTGGAACGCTTCAAAGGCATGCCAGCTTTGAGCTTAGCCTTGCATTTGGCTGTGCCGCTCACTGGTGCACGCTGCTGAAGCTGGTGAAGCTGGCTGGCCAGAAATTTTGACAAAACAGACCACATCGACAAACGAAATGTCAAAAAAGACCACCTGCCAAAATATTTGTCAAAAAGGACCACCTCTTCCGTGGCGGCACGCGCGCCAGGCGACACGTGGAACCTGCCGCCACGGACGGAGGCGACAGGGAAGGCCGCCTGGTAGGGTGGCGGCAGGTTTCTTCGCAACGGATCGGCCGCCCAGCTGCAACGGGATTCCTTACAGATGGGTCCCAGCCGCCTTTGCCTGTGGCGACATGTCTAGCTGGCGGGAGGCCGCCTGGTCCACTGGCGGCCTTTGGCCATGCTCGGACACGGCACGGATCGGCCGATCGTTCTCTTCTTATTTTAGGTGTGGCACTGATTAGATTCCCTGCATGCGCACCAGGTGATGAGCGACGAGACAGCGCGCTGATTTCCCTGCATGCGCGGGAAATGGATGAGGAGCAGCGCGCTGATTTCCCTGCATGCGCGGGAAATGGATGAGGAGCAGCGCGCTGATTTCCCGCGCACGGCATGGAGCTCTTTCAGTCACTGCATTCACTCGCTCGCGATGTGCTCTCTCTCGTCTGTGCTATCTCTTTCTCGACTTCTCTTGCTATCTCCAAACCACTAAGCAAATTAGAAAGTATGTCTTAGGCATTGTGTAATCATCTTCTCCAAACCACTAAGCACGTGCGGAGTGAAGCTGGAAGTTGAACATCAAGGTACGAGGTATGTAGGTAGTGCGTGAAATTATTTTGGTGTGCACTCAGTTAATTAGTATATTTTTAATCAGTGTGGCGTGCCTCTCTGCATGGGGCTGTCGGCAGCCTGCCCAAAGGTCGCCAGGAGGCAAGGCGGCAACCGCCACCTCATCCTGCCGCCACCATGACAGGCAGCTGGGACCCACACGGTCCAATTTTCCGTTCCAGAGCGTCGTTTTCCGTTGCGAAGAAACCTGCCGCCACCTTGCCAGGCGGCCTTCCCTGTCGCCTCCGTCCGTGGCGGCAAGTTCCACGTGTGGCCTGGCGCGCGTGCCGCCACGGAAGAGGTGGTCCTTTTTGACAAATATTTTGGCAGGTGGTCTTTTTTGACATTTCGTTTGTCGATGTGGTCTGTTTTGTCAAAATTTCGGCTGGCCATACCAGAGTCCATTGTCGGGCTGACAGTGAGTGTCTTGAAAAGACGCCGAGACAAGATGCTGGGTGACGACAGATCCATCAAACCATTGAAAAAAAGGGAGCCCTGGACCCTTATCCTCTCCCGCGACCTGAGAGGCGATTTCTGAACACCACCCCGTCAACTCCACCTCACTGCCGGCGGCTCGCCGGTTTCCCCCTCCTCCGTCGGCCGCTCCGGCGGCGGGAGGTGGGGGGAACCTCGGGCCCCGGCGTGTACATAGTGTAGGTGTTGCTAGGGTCCTCGCCGGCGGCGTCAGGGAGTTGGTGGCGCGGCTGGTGTTGGTTTTGCAGGTGGTGCTCTTCCTCTCCAGCGGCGGTGCTCGACGGAGCGTCGCGGCAGAGCGCCCCCTTCCGCGTGCTCGTGGCCCCCCGGGGTTGCCGTGTGCGCTCGTTCCCCTTCCGGATCTCGTCGCGGCGGATCCGGTCGACCTTAGTGAAGCAGCTGGAGTCGTTTCAAGGCGATGCCGGCGATGGAGCGAGGCGGAGGCTCTCCGGAGTTCGAGGCCCGACGACTTCCCGTCCGCTCGGGGATCTTCTTCCATCCAAGGCATCAGTGGAGAAGGAGCGGCGGCGCGCCATCGGCACGTTTCTCTCCTCGTCGTCGACATCGATCTACAGAAGGACTGGGTTGTAATTTCTGAGTTTGTGGTGATCCTTTCTGTAATCCCTTGATGTAATTTCAGCTGTTTCCTCGCAAAAAAAAAAAAAAAAAGATGCTGGGTGCACTTGAAGCCATTGGATCACTTGGCTGCATACAATAGCAAAATATCACCATGTTGTCTTTTGCGTCCCTTAGTGAACAAAGTGAATTTATCATACAGGCAATTAGCCCCCAGGCTGATGTTACCCATAAAGATCATCCTAGCAAAGCAGTGGAAACAACATAACCAGTGCTCTATCCGAGTCCATTTTTAATTTCTTAATTATTGGTGAAACCTGATATAAGATGCATGCGTATCGTGGAACATGTAGGTTCAGGAGCTGAACCTAACACATGTTTTGGAAAATAAACTACACCTGCACCACTGCACCTAGCTGTGGCAGAGCCAGGATGTCAAAGAAATAACCGGCGATGCAAAATCTAACATATTTCAAAGAAACACATTTCTTCTTCATTTTGCACAATTATCATCAGTTTGAGCATAACAGAGGAATGCGGGAATTCTAGGCTTCTGGCTTCTTATAAGAACATAGACTTCAGCGCAGAATTTCGTCGAACACCCTATACGCAACAAGTTTCTGCCTTGGATCTTAAGAGACGTGGAGAAAGAACGTACGTTGCGGGACCTTTGAGTTTACTTCATGCCGCTAGCTCCTACCGCGCCGCCGCGTAGAGGTCGCCGGGTCGCGCGTTCCTGCCCCTGCTCGCCGGTCGGGATCGGCGCGAGGTCTAGGAGGAAATGCGGAAGGCCAGGAGGAACGGGAGGAGCTCGGCGTGTGGCAATGAGTGCCTCGCGGCTCGGCGGGGAGGCACTGCTCGCCGGCCGCGCCCTGGTGGAGTAGGGGAGGTGGCTAGGTTTCCGCTGTGCGCATCGTGGAGCCCGGCTGTTCGCCTGTGCCGGACTGCGGACGGGCGGGGGGCAAACCCTATACATCGACCAGGTCGATGATAGGGTGCCGTCGCACCCCCCCCCCCCCGCGCGCGCTTATGGGCCTGGCCCAGTTACCTTCATAGCTTTCCCTTCCCCGTCCTCTCTCCCCTGCTTCTTCCTCGTCGTCATTTCCTCCCCGACCGGCGGCGGCTGCTTTCTCTGGTTCGACAGGTGCGCCGCGTCTGGCGATTGTTCGTCGCCGTCCACGACTTCGTCCTGGTTCTTCGTCCGCGTCTTCTCGCCCTGGTTCTTCGTCTGGTATTGCTCGTCGCCGTCCGCGACTCCTCGCCGTCCACGACTCCTCGCCGTCAATGGCGGCTGAAGGTTCGTGCTTCCCTCCACATCCAGGCATCCTCCTATACTTCTATACCTTGCGAATCCCCCAGTTTTTGTGTAGTAAATCGCTCCGGACTCGCTAGGGTTTCGTTAAATTAATCGCATGAACTCAATGGGTTTTTCTGTTAACCAAATCATACACACTGACTTCCTGTATAGGTTCCTGTATCGGTAGGGATTTAGTTTTTTGTTAACCAAATCGGACGCAGTGGCAGCTATGGCTTCCTGCTTCTAAGTTCTATACCACAGCTAGGATCCCTACTATTTTCTGTGAGGTGTCTTGGTAGTAGATCACTTGTTTCTGTCACTTGTTCAGATACGTGAGGCAATTAGTAGGCATTTTTCTTTGTGTTTTAGCATTTTTGAGGTAGGTGGCCCTGTGTTTTTTAGCTATGCTAGATCAGTTCTAAAATAATACTACCAATAGTTCATCTATACATGCAGTCGATGCGATGTGTGTGTGAGTTTTTTTAATGTCAGTAGTGAGTTTCTATCCATGCATGAGTGATCTTATTTTTTCACTAATTTTTTTTAAACCATTTCATGTGTTCTCATCATTGCAGTCCGGTTTTCATCCAGATTGGGGGTTGTCCTGTGAGATATGACACATTCGTCAGTTCTTTCAAAGCAAGCGGGAATGTTGCAGATGATGTCATGTGTGCAGGAGCTCAATTGTTCAATGAAGACGCCAAGGTTGCAGCATCAAAGAAACCTTTCATAAAGAAGTACATGTTTAGTTCTTTCAGTTCTGTAAGTTGTCTTCACAATTTTCCCCATTTACAACTTCAGTCAAACCTTTTTAGTTAGCTATGTTTTTGATGATGATTTCTTTTCAAGATTTTTTCGAATCCTAAACGCTTTTCTTATGTTTCTTTGGTACCCAGGTGAAGTTAATGAAGGATCCTAACTTGTTCGACAAAACTTCTGTAGTTGCAGAGTTTTCAAGGGTTAGCTCTGTAATCGACATTGCCGGCATGGATCTCGTAAGTTTTTTCTTTTTTTGTACACACATGGCTGTCCTATGTTGGAATGGATTTAGGTAATTGAGACTTTTCTTTTCATTTGTTTTTCTGTTCACCACAGCTTCACTTCCCTAGTGTGCTGTCAAATCACTGGGCGTTGGTATGCGTAAATCCCTTGTATGGCACACTAAACTTCTTCGACCCTTCTTGCACGACAAGTGATTCTGAACAACAAGCTTTTTCTTAACAACGTGGTACTTTTCAATTCTATCTTTTTCATGCTGTTTGTTACATAAAACCATTTTTGTTAGCTATATATCATGTCCCAGATTTCTTTCATTCCCACATTTTTTCTGGTACTTTTTCGCAGGCTACAAATCTGAAGACTGTCTTTAAGGAGCTCAACTTACAGTGCAAAGATTTAGAGAAGTTCAAAATGTTTACGCCGCCCAACTACCCCATACAATCCTTGCTGTATGTTCAAATACAGCTTTTCTTTTTCTAACCCCATATAGAATGATTCTTCAGTTTTATTCATTCA
The DNA here is from genome assembly GCA_947311845.1 of Poa pratensis. Lineage (NCBI taxonomy): Eukaryota > Viridiplantae > Streptophyta > Magnoliopsida > Poales > Poaceae > Poa > Poa pratensis. The sequence continues at coordinate 26,839,064 of CAMZMU010000043.1, forward strand.
TTTTTTGGTAATCTTCTCTATACACGTTTAACTTCTTTTTTGATATTTTGTAGGCACGACTGCGGGCTTTATGTCATGCTTTATGCGGAAAACTTCAACGACAAACTGGTCAAGCAGTTTTCAAATGTATGTTCTTCCTTTTTTCTGCATTTTGTACACTGAAAGAATATCATGGGGTAATACCACACATGGGTTTTTCCAACATGGGGTAATATGTTTTGCTCTACACAGGACATCATACCAAAATACAGGATGCTGAAGGCTTACAACATGTTCCACTCACCCAAGAATGATGTCAAACCTGAAATGGTTGAAAAGACAAACAAGAGGAGGAAGTTGTAGTCTGTACCTGTAGGGGTGGTCAACGGCATGAATGTTTTTCGCACTTAATGTTTCTGTACTTTTTTTAGCTGGAGGTTTGCATAACTAGAAATGGTTGAAAAGACAAACAACAGGAGGAAGTTTTTGTAGTCTTTACCTGTAGGGGGTGGTCAACGGCATGAATGTTTTTTACCATTGTTTCAGTAACTATACAGTTGTGTTTTTTCGCACTTAATGTTTCTGTACTCTTTTTTTAGCTGGAGTTTTTTGCAGTAACTTGAAATGGATGAAAAGACAAACAACAGGGAGGAAGTTTGTTTATGCATTCAAACAGGGTTACTATTATATTTCAAACTCATTTTTCAAAAAGGTTTCAATAATACATCAAACTAATTTCCTATTAAAACTCAGTACCGTTCAACTATTTTTCCAAAATATTTTTTCAAAGTTTGTCATAGAATATATTAGATTTTTCTCTTTTTTGACGTTTTTTTTAATATCGTTCAACACTTTTTTGAAAATCGTTCAAAAATAATTTCCGTTCACAGACTTTTTCTGTTCGCCTTTTAAAATCGTTCAAAAATAATTTCAGTTCAAAGACCTATTTTATTCACTTTTTTGAAAATCGTTCAAAAATAATTTCCGTTCACAGACTTTTTCTGTTCGCCATTTAAAATCGTTCAAAAATAGTTTCCGTTCAAATACCTTTTTTGATCACTTTTTTGAAAATCGTTCAAAAATAATTTCCGTTCACAGACTTTTTCTGTTCGCCTTTTAAAATCATTCAAAATAATTTCCGCTCAAATACCTATTTTGTTCACTTTTTTTGAAAATCATTCAAAAATAATTTCCGTTCACAAACTTTTTCTGTTCACCCGCCGTTTAAAATCGTTCAAAATTAGTTTCCGTTCAAATACCTTTTTGGTTCACTTTTTTTAAATTGTTCAAAAATAATTTTCGTTCACAGACTTCTTTTTCTGTTCGCCTTTTAAAATCGTTCAAAAATAATTTCCGTTCAAATACCTATTTTGTTCACTTTTTTGAAAATCGTTCAAAAATAATTTCCGTTCACAGACTTTTTCTGTTCGCCTTTTAAAATCGTTCAAAAATAATTTCCGTTCAAATACCTATTTCGTTCACTTTTTTGAAAATCGTTCAAAAATAATTTCTGTTCACAGACATTTTCTGTTCGCCGTTTAAAATCGTTCAAAAATAGTTTCCGTTCAAATACCTTTTTTGTTCACTTTTTTGAAAATCGTTCAAAAATAATATCCGTTCACAGACTTTTTCTGTTCGCCTTTTAAAATCGTTCAAAAATAATTTCCGTTCAAATACCTATTTTTGTTCAGTTTTTTAAAAAAAATTCAAAAATAATTTCCGTTCACAGACTTTTTGTTCGCATTTTAAAATTGTTCAAAAATAATTTCCGTTCAAATACCTATTTTGTTCACTTTTTTGAAAATCATTCAAAAATAATTTCCGTTCACAGACTTTTTCTGTTCACCGTTTAAAATCGTTCAAAATTAGTTTCCGTTCAAATACCTTTTTTGTTCACTTTTTTGAAAATCGTTCAAAAATAATATCCGTTCACAGACTTTTTCTGTTCGCCTTTTAAAATCGTTCAAAAATAATTTCCGTTCCAATACCTATTTTTGTTCAGTTTTTTAAAAATTGTTCAAAAATAATTTCCGTTCACAGACTTTTTGTTCGCATTTTAAAATTGTTCAAAAATAATTTCCGTTCAAATACCTATTTTGTTCACTTTTTTGAAAATCATTCAAAAATAATTTCCGTTCACAGACTTTTTCTGTTCGCCGTTTAAAATCGTTCAAAATTAGTTTCCGTTCAAATACCTTTTTTATTCACTTTTTTGAAAATCGTTCAAAAATAATTTCTGTTCACATACTTTTTCTGTTCGCCTTTTAAAATCGTTCAAAAATTTCCGTTCAAATACCTATTTTTGTTCACTTTTTTGAAAATTGTTCAAAAATAATTTCCGTTCACAGACTTTTTCTGTTCGCCTTTTAAAATCGTTCAAAAATAATTTCCGTTCAAATACCTATTTTGTTCACTTTTTTGAAAATCGTTCAAAAATAATTTCCGTTCACAGACTTTTTCTGTTCGCCTTTTAAAATCGTTCAAAAATAATTTCCGTTCAAATACCTATTTTGTTCACTTTTTTGAAAATCGTTCATAAATAATTTCTGTTCACAGACATTTTCTGTTCGCCGTTTAAAATCGTTCAAAAAAGTTTCCGTTCAAATACCTTTTTTGTTCACTTTTTTGAAAATAGTTCAAAAATAATATCCGTTCACAGACTTTTTCTGTTCGCCTTTTAAAATCGTTCAAATATAATTTCCGTTCAAATACCTATTTTTGTTCAGTTTTTTAAAAATTGTTCAAAAATAATTTCCGTTCACAGACTTTTTGTTCGCATTTTAAAATTGTTCAAAAATAATTTCCGTTCAAATACCTATTTTGTTCACTTTTTTGAAAATCATTCAAAAATAATTTCCGTTCACAGACTTTTTCTGTTCGTCGTTTAAAATCGTTCAAAATTAGTTTCCGTTCAAATACCTTTTTTGTTCACTTTTTTGAAAATCGTTCAAAAATAATTTCTGTTCACAGACTTTTTCTGTTCGACTTTTAAAATCGATCAAAAATAATTTCCGTTCAAATACCTATTTTTGTTCACTTTTTTGAAAATTGTTCAAAAATAATTTCCGTTCACAGACTTTTTCTGTTCGCCTTTCAAAATCGTTCAAAAATAATTTCCGTTCAAATACCTATTTTGTTCACTTTTTTGAAAATCGTTCAAAAATAATTTCCGTTCATAGACTTTTTCTGTTCGCCTTTTAAAATCGATCAAAAATAGTTTCCGTTTAAATACCTTTTTGTTTCACTTTTTTAAAAATCGTTAAAAAATAATTTCCGTTCACAGACTTTTTCTGTTCGCCTTTTAAAATCGTTCAAAAATAATTTCCATTCAAATACCTATTTTTGTTCACTTTTTTAAAAATTGTTCAAAAATAATTTCCGTTCACAGACGTTTTGTTCGCCTTTTAAAACTGTTCAAAAATAATTTCCGTTCAAATACCTATTTTGTTCACTTTTTTGAAAATCATTCAAAAATAATTTCCGTTCACAGACTTTTTCTGTTCGCCGTTTAAAATCGTTCAAAATTAGTTTCCGTTCAAATACCTTTTTTGTTCACTTTTTTGAAAATCGTTCAAAAATAATTTCTGTTCACAGACTTTTTCTGTTCGCCTTTTAAAATCGTTCAAAAATAATTTCCGTTCAAATACCTATTTTTGTTCACTTTTTTGAAAATTGTTCAAAAATAATTTCCGTTCACAGACTTTTTCTGTTCGCCTTTCAAAATCGTTCAAAAATGATTTCCGTTCAAATACCTATTTTGTTCACTTTTTTGAAAATCGTTCAAAAATAATTTCCGTTCATAGACTTTTTCTGTTCGCCATTTAAAATCGATCAAAAATAGTTTCCGTTCAAATACCTTTTTGTTTCACTTTTTTAAAAATCGTTCAAAAATAATTTCCGTTCACAGACTTTTTCTGTTCGCCTTTTAAAATCGTTCAAAAATAGTTTCCGTTCAAATACCTTTTTTGTTCACTTTTTTGAAAATCGTTCAAAAATAATTTCCGTTCATAGACTTTTTCTGTTCGCCTTTTAAAATCGTTCAAAAATAATTTCCGTTCAAATACCTATTTTTGTTCACTTTTTTGAAAATTGTTCAAAAATAATTTCCGTTCACAGACTCTTTCTGTTCGCATTTTAAAATCGTTCAAAAATAATTTCCGTTCAAATACCTATTTTGTTCACTTTTTTGAAAATCGTTCAAAAATAATTTCTGTTCACAGACTTTTTCTGTTCGCCGTTTAAAATCGTTCAAAATTAGTTTCCATTCAAATACCTTTTTTGTTCACTTTTTTAAAATCGTTAAAAAATAATTTCCGTTCACAGACTTTTTCTGTTCGCCTTTTAAAATCGTTCAAAAATAATTTTCGTTCAAATATCTATTTTGTTCACTTTTTTGAAATTCGTTCAAAAATAATTTCCGTTCACAGACTTTTTCTGTTCGCCTTTTAAAATCCTTCAAAATTAATTTCAGTTCAAATACCTATTTTATTCACTTTTTTTAAAATCGTTCAAAAATAATTTCCGTTCACAGACTTTTTCTGTTCGCCTTTTAAAATCGTTCAAAAATAATTTCCGTTCGAATACCTATTTTGTTCACTTTTTTGAAAATCGTTCAAAAATAATTTCCAAATGTGCTAGTACCCTACACATGATTTCTGATGCTTTTTTTGTTACATTTTTCATCATGTAGAGAAGATGTTTTTTTTTTAAACGAAATAGATGAAGCAGATGGTTTAAACCTACGGTACAAGATTATGTCGTATATGACCGTCGAAACAAAAAAGTTACAACTTGAAAGTTGTGTGAAACATTGACATTAACCTACTCGTCAAGGGATTTTTTCAAACGATCGACCGAGTGCGACGAATTTGATAAAAATTGTATAAAAAGATTTCGAATATCGATTCAAAATTGAGAAGTTACAATCGACGAAACTCGAAACCGAGTACATGAATGGAACCAACCCGTGGACGCACATAATTTCGTGTACATTTTATTTTAAATTAAAATATATTTGTATAGATTAGAGACGGGCGATTTATTTCGCGCGGGTTAGAAAGTGGGAACGGATTTGGTAACAGATCGCACCATTTTTCTTACATGCACTGTGGCTTGTACTCTTGTCTCTGTCTCTGATGTCTACGTGTGCTTCTATTCTTGTAGACAGTGTTGGGCCTCCAAGAGCAGAGGTTTGTAGAACAGCAGCAAGTTTCCCTTAAGTGAATCACCCAAGGTTTATCGAACTCAGGGAGGTAGAGGTCAAAGATATCCCTCTCAAGCAACCCTGCAATTAAGATACAAGAAGTCTCTTGTGTCCCCAACACACCCAATACACTTGTCAGATGTATAGGTGCACTAGTTCGGCGAAGAGATAGTGAAATACAAGTGATAGGATGATTATAAGTAGTAACTGCAATCTGAAATAAAGATGGCAGCAAGCAAACATGTAGCAGAACTTGTTGTAAACGGTGTTTCAATGCTTAGAAACAAGGCCTAGGGATCATACTTTCACTAGTGGACACTCTCAACAATGATCTCATAACTGAATAAGTAAAAGCTACTCTTAAACACTCTCTTGTTGGATAACAAACACCATTCATTGTGTAGGGCTACAAAAGCACACCTCAAGCCGGAGTAAACAAGCGCCACAACGTCATAAAGGATCACACACGGTGCACACACTGTCACCTTTACACCGTGGAGAGTACCGGAGTTCATATTAAAGTAACCTATAGAGTGCATAATAAAGAGTAACATCTACATATTCAACTAGATTAGCACAACTGAACACAAGTAAATACTACTCGGGATTATTCTCCTTCTTGATGAAGCAAGAGTACTATGCGTAGGGCTGCAAAAGCACTCCTCAAAGTCTGAGTAAACAAACACCACAGTTCCCAAGAATAAGCCATGATAAATATCTAAATTATTCATAGAGTCACACAAGTACCCACACTGTCACCTTGATACCGTGTTGTCACAACGACTCCAGAAACTAGACAAAATCACTTGAGTAGCATAAACATTATTAATGTATTCAGCGATACTAGCAATACACATGATCACATAAAGATCACACCATGGAGAGAGAGATGAACCACATAGCTACCGGTAGAGCCCTCAGCCTCGGGGGAGAACTACTCCCTCCTCATCATGGGAGTCAGCAGCGGCGATGAAGATGGCGGTGGTGTCGATGGAGATGACTCCGGGGGCAATTCCCCGTCCCGGCAGCGTGCCGGAACAGAGACTTCTGTCCCCCGAAACTTGTCGTCGATGGCGGCGGCGCTGCGGAACTCTTCTGGAAATATGACTTGTGTTTTAGGGTTTTCGCTCGGGGAATAATAGGCGAAGGGGCAACGTCGGTGGAGGCTCGAGGGGCCCACACCACCTGGTGGCGCGGCAGGGGGCCCACCGCGCCGAGGTGTGGTTTGGCCACCTCGGCGCCCTCCTTCGTCTCTCCTTCGGACTCCGTGACGGTGCTGGAAAAATAGGGACGTGGCCTTTTGTTTCGTGCAATTCCGAGAATATTCGCAGAAGTACTTTTCTGAAACCAAAAACAGCAGAAAACAGGGAACTGGCACTGTGGCATCTTGTTAATAGGTTAGTCCCAGAAAATGCATAAAAGTGATATGAAGTGTATATAAAACATGTAGCAAATGGTATAATATAAGCATGGAACAGCAGAAATTATGGATACGTTGGAGACGTATCAAGCATCCCCAAGCTTAGTTCTACTCGTCCTCGAGTAGGTAAAACGATAACAACAAATAATTTCTGAGGAGACATGCTTTCACACAATCTTGATCATATATTGCAAGGCTCATGTCATGAATGAAGTGACTCAAAGCAATGGTCTATAGTTTGCTAACATAGATAAAGAGTAAACAATGAATCATATAAGCAAAAACTTTTCATGAATAGTACTTTCAAGACAAGCATCAAAAAGTTTTGCATAAGAGGTAACTCATAAAGCAATAGATTCAAAGTAAAAGGCATTGAAGCAACACAAAGGATGATTAAGTTTCAGCATTTGCTTTCAACTTGTAACATGTATATCTCATGGATAGTTGTCAACATAAAGCAATATAACAAGTGCAATAAGTAAACATGTAAGAATCAATGCACACAAAGTTGACACAAGTGTTTGCTTCTAAGATAGAAAGGAGTAGGTAAACTGACTCAACATAAAGTAAAAGATAGGCCCTTCGCAGAGGGAAGCAGGGATTAAATCATGTGCTAGAGCTTTTTAAGTTTTCGAAAGCATATAGAGAGCACAAAATAAGTATTTGAGAGGTGTTTGTTGTTGTCAACGAATGGTAGTGGGCACTCTAACCCCCTTGTCAACCAGACTTTCAAGAGCGGCTCCCATGAAGGACGTTATCTCTACCAGCAAGGTAGATCATCCCTCTTCTCTTTTGTTTACACATGTATTTTAGTTTCTTTATAGATGACACTCCTCCCAACCTTTTGCTTACACAAGCCATGGCTAACCGAATCCTCGGGTGCCTTCCAACATTCACATACCATGGAGGAGTGTCTATTTGCAAATTAAGTTGCTTACTGATAAATCAGGGCAAAACATGTGAAGAGAATTATTAATGAAAGTTGTAATTAATTGGGGCTGGGCACCCCGTTGCCAGCTCTTTTTGCAAATTATTGGATAAGCGGATGTATATGCCACTAGTCCATTGGTGAAAGTCTGTCAGAAGTAAATGACAAGATTGAAAGATAAAACACCACATACTTCCTCATGAGCTATAAAACATTGACACAAATAAGGAGTAATAAAGTTTTGAATAGTTTAAAGGTAGCACATGAAATATTTACTTGGAATGGCAGGAAATACCACATAGTAGGTAGGTATGGTGGACACAAATGGCATGGGTTTTGGCTCAAGTTTTGGATGCACGAGAAGCATTCCCTCTCAGTACAGAGTTTAGGCTAGCAAGGTTGTTTGAAGCAAACACAAGTATAAACCGGTACAGCAAGAATCACATAAAAACATATTGCAAGTATTATAAGACTCTACACTGTCTTCCTTGTTGCTCAAACATTTTACCAGAAAATATCTAGACCTTAGAGAGAACAAATATGCATCCCAAGTCTCAACAAGCTCTACGGTAGTTCTCCACTACTAGGCTTTAACTACATGATGCAAGAGCTTAAACATGATCTACTTGAGAGCTCAAAACAATTGCAAAGTATCAAATCGAAACAAGACAATGATCTACAAGAATGCATATGTCTTTTCCAATACCAACTACTACATGTAGCATTTTCTTTCTTCCAAACAAACACCAATCAATTTATTTAAACATAAACTCTCCAAATGATAATATAATGCAGCAAGAGAGTATTTATAAACAAGTGCTAACAGCTCGAAGAGATGCATGAAAAACAGGAGCTAAAAGCACTGCAGTAGCTAGTTAAGAATACTCAACAAATATAAGTGAAGAACATGAGTATTCACATGAAAAAGCGGAGCGTGTCTCTCTCCCACACAAGGATTGCTAGGATCCGAATTTATTCAAACAAAAACAAAAATAAAAGCACACAGACGCTCCAAGTAAAGCGCATAAGATGTGAAAGAATTAAAATATAGTTTCACTAGAGATGACCTGATAAGTTGTTGATGAAGAAGGGGATGCCTTGGGCATCCCCAAGCTTAGACGCTTGAGTCTCTCTGAATATGGTTGGGATGAACCACGGGGGCATCCCCAAGCTTAGGCTTTTCACTCTTCTTGATCACATAATATCACCCTTCTCGCTTGATCCTTGAAAACTTCCTTCACACCAAACTCAAGACAGTTCTCATTAGAGGGTTAGTGCATAATCAAAAATTCTCATATTCTGTAATAACAATCATTCCCAAAGCTTCTGGACATTAGCTACAGCCACCAATGCTTTGTGGAGCAAAGAAATCCACACAAACATCGTAAAAGAGCGAATGCAAAACAAAAGGCAGAATCTGTCAAAAACAGAACAGTCTGAAGACGAATTTTTTCGAGGCACTTAAGTTGCTCAGATGGATCTGGCCAATAATGAAAGTTGCGTACATATCTCAGGAAGATGCGTGATTTTTCTAGAATTTTTGAATTTTCTACAGGGAGAAAAGCTCAAATTCGTGACAGCAAAAATCTGTTACTGCGCAGAAATCCAAATCTTGCATCAACTTTCAATATAGAACTTTACTTGGCACAACAATGCGATAAAATAAAGATACAAAGGAGTTGCTACAGAAGTAACAAAACTCCTTGACTCAAAGAAAAAAAAATAACAGCAAATAAAAACGATGGGTTGTCTCCCATAAGCGCTTTTCTTTAAAGCCTTTTAGCTAGGCATAGTGATTTTGATAATGCTCTCATATGTATAAGAGTTGAATATAAGAGAGCATCAAAAGCAAATACCAAACACATTTAAGTCTAACCCACTTCCTATGCAAAGGAGTCTTGTAAAAAAAAATGAAGCATAAGTGACTAGCATAGAAGGCAAAACAAGTGTAACTTCAAAAATTTCAACAAAAGAGAGGAGACTTAATATTATTGAGATATATGAATCCATGTCTCCCTCTCTCATAAGGACCAGTAGGTCTTAAAGTACCCAGCAAATAAAAGCAAATCAAGAGAAAGCTCAAAACCTTCATCATAAAGAGAGGTGTTTAGTAACATGAAAATTTCTACAACCATATTTTCCTCTCTCAAAATAATTTTCAGTAGCATCATGAATAAACTCAACAATATAGCTATCACATAAAGCATTCTTATCATGATCCACATGCATAAAAGTATCATTACTCTCCACATAAGCATAATTATTTATTAGTAATAGTGAGAGTAAAACTATCACAACCATCATTGTAATCATCATAAATTGCAGGCATAGTATAATCATAATAAACTTTATCCTCCATAGTAGGTGGCACCAAAATACCACTATCATTATAATCATCATAAATTGGAGGCAAAGTATCATCAAAGAAAATTTTCTCCTCAAAACTTGGGGGACTAAAAATATCATATTCATCAAAACCAGCTTCCCCAAGCTTAGAGCTTTGCATAGCATTAGCAATAATGGTGTTCAAAGCATTTATAGTAATAACATTGCTACCATCATGCAAATAATTTTCCATAGGTTTTTTAATTTTCTCTTCAAAAGCATCATGTCCTAATTCAATATAAAGTTCATAAAGATCTCTAATTTTTTTGTTGTTTTCCATTAAGCCTAACTAGTGAAAATAAAAACAAGAAACAAAAAGATATAATTGCAGAATCTAAAGGAAATAACTTCGAGCACTCACACACTAGCAACAACACTAGAAAATAGCTTAGTAGCCAGAGGATGTGAATACCTTTTACCTTACCTCCCCGGCAACGGCGCCAGAAAATAGCTTGATGTCTACGTGTGCTTCTATTCTTGTAGACAGTGTTGGGCCTCCAAGAGCAGAGGTTTGTAGAACAGCAGCAAGTTTCCCTTAAGTGAATCACCCAAGGTTTATCGAACTCAGGGAGGTAGAGGTCAAGCAACCCTGCAATTAAGATACAAGAAGTCTCTTGTGTCCCCAACACACCCAATACACTTGTCAGATGTATAGGTGCACTAGTTCGGCGAAGAGATAGTGAAATACAAGTGATAGGATGATTATAAGTAGTAACTGCAATCTGAAATAAAGATGGCAGCAAGCAAACATGTAGCAGAACTTGTTGTAAACGGTGTTTCAATGCTTAGAAACAAGGCCTAGGGATCATACTTTCACTAGTGGACACTCTCAACAATGATCTCATAACTGAATAAGTAAAAGCTACTCTTAAACACTCTCTTGTTGGATAACAAACACCATTCATTGTGTAGGGCTACAAAAGCACACCTCAAGCCGGAGTAAACAAGCGCCACAACGTCATAAAGGAATCACACACGGTGCACACACTGTCACCTTTACACCGTGGAGAGTACCGGAGTTCATATTAAAGTAACCTATAGAGTGCATAATAAAGAGTAACATCTACATATTCAACTAGATTAGCACAACTGAACACAAGTAAATACTACTCGGGATTATTCTCCTTCTTGATGAAGCAAGAGTACTATGCGTAGGGCTGCAAAAGCACTCCTCAAAGTCTGAGTAAACAAACACCACAGTTCCCAAGAATAAGCCATGATAAATATCTAAATTATTCATAGAGTCACACAAGTACCCACACTGTCACCTTGATACCGTGTTGTCACAACGACTCCAGAAACTAGACAAAATCACTTGAGTAGCATAAACATTATTAATGTATTCAGCGATACTAGCAATACACATGATCACATAAAGATCACACCATGGAGAGAGAGATGAACCACATAGCTACCGGTAGAGCCCTCAGCCTCGGGGGAGAACTACTCCCTCCTCATCATGGGAGTCAGCAGCGGCGATGAAGATGGCGGTGGTGTCGATGGAGATGACTCCGGGGGCAATTCCCCGTCCCGGCAGCGTGCCGGAACAGAGACTTCTGTCCCCCGAAACTTGTCGTCGATGGCGGCGGCGCTGCGGAACTCTTCTGGAAATATGACTTCGTGTTTTAGGGTTTTCGCTCGGGAGAATAAATAGGCGAAGGGGCAACGTCGGTGGAGGCTCGAGGGGCCCACACCACCTGGTGGCGCGGCAAGGGGGCCCACCGCGCCGAGGTGTGGTTTGGCACCTCGGCGCCCTCCTTCGTCTCTCCTTCGGACTCCGTGACGGTGCTGGAAAAATAGGGACGTGGCCTTTTGTTTCGTGCAATTCCGAGAATATTCGCAGAAGTAACTTTCTGAAACAAAAACAGCAGAAAACAGGGAACTGGCACTGTGGCATCTTGTTAATAGGTTAGTCCCAGAAAATGCATAAAAGTGATACGAAGTGTATATAAAACATGTAGCAAATGGTATAATATAAGCATGGAACAGCAGAAATTATGGATACGTTGGAGACGTATCAGTCTCCGTGTGTGTTTGAGTTCCTAAATGACACTAAAACTTTTTTGAGGATGAAGCAACGAAACAGGAAAACGTCATGGGCGAGCAGCCCACACGCGCATCGATTCAAAATTAAAAAGTTACAATCGACAAAACTGGAAACTAAGTACAAGAATGGAACCTACTAATGAACGCGCATAATTTTCGTCACATTGTTTTAATGTAGTGCACTGACACATATACTACAATTGGATAAGAAACCAGAAGCAGTCCATCTCAAAAAGAAAAAGAGGAGCGATGCTAGTGAAGGAGGAAAAAGTGGAAACAGGAAACAAATTCACTACTAGCAAAACAGATGAGCGTTTTCAATCAATCGTCGATAACAGAAGGAAACAGTCGAACGAAACAGTCGACACGACGGAAGACACATGAAACAGTAGAACGAAAAAGTCAACGCGACGAAAGACACACAAAACAGTCGACGCGGGCAGCCATAACGATTCGAACGGACTAAATGGGCCAGGCCCAGTAGCGCCAGATGGATATGCGATTGGTTGTTATCATCGACCAGGTCGTCAAACAGGCGATCCCCGGGCGGGCGGCAGAGCAAGTGTGGGTTGGTGGCTGGGCTGCTGGGCCTGCGGTGCGGTGCTGCCAGTTAGTGGGCTGATCTTAGCCCAACTGCTTAAACTAGACGGTTCCATTTTTTTTGGGTGAATTGTATAACCGGTTTATCAAAATAAATCTTTTTAGGAACAAATTTATTTACTCATTTATTATATTTAAAATAATTTATATACCAACTACTTTTTATTTAGTGATGATAAGCATTTTTAGCATTTACTCACATTTGTTTCCACGGATGATGCTAGCCAATTTACATCACTTTAAGCGTTAGCTTAGTGTACGGGGAGACGCAAATGCTCTTGGTTAGATGACGTCCCACAAAGCTACCTATTCACCATTACAAGAGAGGGAAAATTTTATAGCGATGAATCGAACTTTGTAATTTTTTATCAAAATATAGAAAAAGATGTTAACATATACTCCCACCGTTTTTTAATATAAATGTTTTAGGTGGTGCACATGTTGTCTATATGCACACTAAAATGAGTGAACATGCACACAAAAATGTGTCTACATACATTTGTGTGCATGTACATGTAGACAAAAGCTAAAACATCTTATATTAAAAAACGGAGGGAGTATTATACAAAATACATATAATATGAAAATATATTTTTGATTATTCTAATAAAATTTCGTTGACATTGTATATGCTGATATTTTTTCTATAGGCTTGGTCAAAATTTATTAAGTTTTACTATGACTAAACCGAAGGGGAGCCTTGGCGCAGCGGTAAAAGCTGCTGCCTTGTGACCATGAGGTCACGGGTTCAAGTACTGGAAACAGCCTCTTGCAGAAATGTAGGGAAAGGCTGCGTACTAAAGACCCAAAGTGGTCGGACCCTTCCCCGGACCCTGCGCAAGCGGGAGCTACTGCACCGGGGCTGCCCTTTTTTATGACTAAACCCAGAATGCATGGTAACTATGAACAGATGTTGTAGTTCGCTACAAAGCAATTCGCTTGGTGTGAGAGGAGTTCGAGGATTTTCTTGATCCTATTGCCACCACCACCATACATAACGACATCAAGGCTATCAGAATCTGGAGAGAGAGAGAAGCAAAAGCTACGAGAGAGAAATACTTGAGATTATAGTTTTTTGGACCTTCGGAGAAAGATTGTGGGAATGTTCACTAACTAAAAGTAGTAAACTTCTAAACGATTCAGGAAAAAGAGAGGAAAGGCAACTTAGAGGTGATTAGGGTGTTCGCGCCCCCTCCCCTCGTTGGTGACACCACCGGTCTATTACGCCTTCGGTGTCCCTTGGGCTTTTGGAGGTGCATCTAGGCCCCTCGTCGGTGGGAGGGTTCCCGTATTTTCTAGGTACTTTCAGTGTCTTTTTCGGGATGACGAGGTGGTGGCGACATCCTGAAGTTGGAATAAAATCCTATTCGCCGTATCCCTGCTCCGGCAGTGCGTCTAGAACGGGCAGATGGTATGTGGAGTCGTCTTCCTCGCGGATCTCTTGGGATCTGGTCGGTGCTCATGTTTGTTGGTAAAACGTACCACATAGGGCATGTGGATTTGTCGTATTAACGGATCTCGTCATATTCGACCGGTGTTCGTGTTCGTTGGTGTGGTTTCAGTATGATCCTTCTGATCTACGTTTCTCATCACCAACGAAGGTTACCGCTCCGATGTGCTGGTCTTTTGCGGCCTGAGCACGACAACTTCTCGGCTGTGTTCAACAACAAGGTTTGCTCGACTCCGGTGAGGTAGGTGCGATGACGGAGACATGTCTTCGACGCTCGCTCCATTGCTTGTAGTCATCACTATGTGGTTCAGGGAGTTCACTATAACTTTTTTTACTCATGTTTATTACTGTTAATAGATCGATGACCTTTCGTATTTTTTGACTTATAGGTAAAGGGTACCTAAATTTAGGCCACAAATTGTCATGGGATATAAGAACGTTGGTCATTGTTCATACGAACACTATCGTTTTAGTTTTTTTTTGCAAAGGTTTACTTATTTAATAAGTATTCCTAAGTCTCAACAGCTAATCACACTGCACGACGATGGTACTTTCCCCATTTTTTAATAACTCCATGTTTTGAGTTAGTCAAATTCAAACTTCATAAAGTTTGACCAAGTGTTTATACAGAAAAATAAACACTTGGTCAAAGTTTACAAAATTTGATTCCGACTAAATCCAAAACTAAAGGCAATTAAAAATGGAGGAAATACCTCTCTTGTCTAGCTTTCACGTGATGCTATGTTGAGTGCTTTGCTTCTTGCGTATCCATTTCCTCTTTCTTGTAGTGATTTTGTTTCCAACGGGTTTGTTTCTAGTGTGTTTCCATTAAAATATTTTTTGGTTATGTGGATCTTAGGTGCGGAGGCTCGAAATTAATTCTTCTATATCTGTATGGCCTTGATAATTTTTCGATTAATTAGCAAAAGTTTTGATTTAAAAAAACAACATATATGTGCCATATTCAGTGCAAGACAGTTATCTGTCGGCAATGCAGTATATGTAGGCAACAACCGCATCCTGTCTCGCAAACAACACACATGGTATGGTTAGTTCACAACGAGTTACCTAATCAATTGACAGTTGGTGTCCAACTCAGCTGTTGCATCTATAGTCAGATTGCTCCTCGTGGTCAATTGATCATGTGCAAGAGCTACTTAACGTAATCTTGAGAGAAATTCCATGGATGCTTGTTTTCTGGACTTACTAGCTCGGGCCAGCCTCTCTGGAGTCTGCCACTCGCTAGGTTGGGGCTCAGGGAGTATAATTGTCGTCCCTAAAGCTTTGGGGTCCGAGATCGATCTGTGCAGAATGTGTCAAGCGGCGCATCGGAGAGAACTAGGATACGGTCCATGTACTTAGCATTGCTGCATTGTCAATACTTTGTTTAAGCACTCTCGATGTATCTCCCTCTCGGCCATGCATGCATTAATTGTGGCACACTTACGTGAACCTAGTGTGTAGAATACTAGTAGCTGGCTAGAAACGATCGACCAATCGCATGTAGCATTGCGCGTGCAACGGATACTGATCGAAGAAAGGCCTGGAGAGGTGAATAACTGAATATGGGCGCACAATGATTTTTGTTTGTCTGTGTGTATGAACCAGAACCATAGTTTAAAAAACTGGACCGGACATACCCCTTTTTCACCATCAGTGACTCCATCATTTCTTAGTACCTTGCTGCCACTGCCTTTCCTATGTGGCATGCATTTCTTATCACCGAGTCTGTCGGGGGAATAATTAACCCGCGACTTAGTCAAAGCCAAAGCGGCGACTTCATCTTCATGATCACGCTATTATTGGGCCATGTAGAGATGGGCCGATCACGGATCGCAGCCTGCCAAAGGAAGGCTCCAGAAGGTCAGTGGTGAAACTTGCCTTGGAAGACAAGAAGACGATCGGCTTCGTGTAGAACTCTTGTAACCCGGCGAGCCTCTGTGTATATAAAGAGGACTCGCAGGACTTAGACAGGGTCAAGCTATCAAGCCCTAAACCCTATTTCATACGCGAGTACCCAGATCGGATCGCCTCCATTGTAACACCACATATATCATATCAATACCAATCTAGGGTAGGCAGGAAGTAGGTCTTTACCTCACATTGAGGGGCCGAAACTGGGTAAATATGTGTTCGTCCTTGTTCCTACGATCCCAAACTCGGAGACGATTGACTCGCGCAAATCCCATACCTACGAAGTCATCCATGACATCTGACGTGACAAACCCACGACAGTTGGCGCCCACCGTGGGGCCTGCGGTCAAGAGCGTCACGTTCCACGCAGGATCGATGAAAGGAGCTGAAGATCTCGCCATTGGCCCCATCATCATGGTCGATGGCATGCCTCTCATTGACGATTCAAGCTGGGGACCAGAAGCTGATTACCTGGAGACCGGTCGCATCATCCCGTTTGGATCTATCAACGTCTTCGTCGGTTTCATTGGCGGCGGATCTGTTAGCTCAGCCCAAGAAGGCGACTCAGGAGAAGAAGTCGCCGGTGACGAAGAAGAGTCCCTGGAAAGCATGGACTCGCAAGAACTTGAGTCCATCATACCTGCTTTTGAAGAAAGTTACTGGGACTACGCACCAGTATCAGAACAAGAGGCGGCACAAGTTGGAGTCTACATGGCCAGAGGTGCAAGTACGTCAGGAAATGCAGGAGAAGCCGAAAGATCGGCACCCCCCGGCAATCCGCTACTTATCCCGATGCCAGCCGCAAACGCCGCTGTCCGCGCGACAGAAATCGAGGCCGCCAGGGCCGAGCTCCTGTACGAGGTTCGGAGGATGGAAGCAGAGCGCTACAGGCTCGAACAGGTGAACCAAGGAATCCAACAGGAACGGCAAAGGATAGCCGCGCTCGCCGCGACTCATGGACAAGTTGACTCGCAGGCGCAAGCGTGCGCGACTCAACCAACGATAGAACTTCCACCCACTCCAGCTGCTGGAGCGGGAGTCCAACCACAAGAATTCTGGAACCATCAATTGTCCACGAAGCCCAGCAACTACCATCGCAACAACCAAGGAGGTTTCACACCCCACAAGGCCACTACCAAAGCCCGGTCGATAACATGTATGCTGCGGCTAATATCTTGACGCGGATGGTACCAACAGGCGACGACCCAATCAATACTGAGGCGCGGCGTGCGATACAGATGTTGAGCACTGCTGTCCTACAACAGGCCAACAGGGCAGAAGCCGAGGGACAGCAGCCCACCGTACCGGCCAGCCGCGGGATTGCAACAGAAAGAAGCGTCCAAAGCAGGCCACCAGAGGATGTATCAAGGGTCGCGCAGAGGCAGCAGGCGCAAGCCGCAGAAGCACGGGCTATCATGCCAACGATGCAGACGAGGCTCGTGGAAGTTAACAACCCCACGGGCACATCCCAACTCTGTCCTCGCGACTCAAGGGACCGGCATGTTTCACTGAGAAGATCAGATCGGAACCTTTCCCTGAAGATTTCAAAGGACCACGCAAGGTGGCAAACTACAACGCCAGCATGGATCCTACCACCTGGCTAAACAACTACGAGATGGGGATGAGTATTTTAAATGCGCCAGAAGAGATATGCGCAAGGTACCTCAACATGATGTTGGAGGGCGCGGCTCACATATGGCTACAAAATCTACCCCCCAACTCCATAAATACCTGGGAAGAACTGAAAGATGCTTTCGTCAAAAACTTCCAAGGGACCTGCAAGCGACTCTGCAATCACTACTAGGAAACTAGCTACAGGTGGATCATCATTCTGTGGCGCACCTTTTTTCGGTGCGCCACCGAAATTTATCAGTGGCGCATCCCCAGTGGTGCGCCACAGATATCTGTGGCGCATGAGAAGGCCATGCGCCAGTGAATATGGAATTTCTGTGGCGCATGCAGTCCCATGCGCCACAGAAATATCGTGGGCCCCACCACCCACGGTTGAATTCGAGGCCCACCACCCATTTCTGTGGCGCATGGGCATGGATGCGCCACAGAAACATGCATTTCTGTGGCGCATCCGAGCCCATGCGCCACAGAATTAGGGTGGGCCCCGCCCCTGGATGAACTTTCTGTGGCGCATAGGCCACGGTGCGCCACAGAAATGCATGTTTCTGTGGCGCACCAGAACTCATGCGCCACAGAAAGGACACCGCAAGTGAGAAAACTGCTCTCGGTTCGATTCCTTCCTTCCCCGAGCGAGCCCGTCCACACCACGCCAAGTGCTCCCGACCCGTCCTTGACCTAGCCGCCATAGGCTCCCGAGCCGCCGCCGCACCTCAACTCCGGCGTCGCCGTCTGTCCGAGCCGCCGGAGCTGGCCGTCCGCCCGAGCTCGCCGTCTGCCCGAGCCCCGGAGCTGTCCGTCCGCCCGAGCTCGCCGTCTGCCCGAGCCGCCGGAGCTGCCCGTCCGCCCGAGCTCGCCTTCCCCTACTCGGCTCCCCCACCAGATCGAGACGCCTGAGCTCGCCCTCCCCTACTCGGCTCCCTCACCAGATCGAGACACCCGAGCTCCTGGGTGAGCATATTTTGCTCGTGTCTTCCTTTTATTGCAGCACATGTGAGCATCTCATTTGATTTGCTTGATTTGCTCTTGAAATTGTGGTACGGGTTGCAGTAGTTCATGGTCAATTTGTGCTACGTGTAGGAGTTCATGGTCAATTTGTGCTACGTGTAGGAGTACATGGTCAAATTGTGCTACGGGGTAGGAGTAGTTCTCTGTTTTTTTATATGCATTTGCTTTCTATATTACAGTGCTATAGAAGTGACACCAATTTTGTAGACTTGTGTCAACAATGGCTGCTGAATGGAGTGAGGACAACACTAGGATATGTTGAAACCGCAAGAACATCTAGACTAGATCAATACCGGTAGAAGGATAGGAGGAGGGGAATCATGTACCTTCTACTTGCGCGGATGCGCTCGAGCTGCCGGCCATGGTGGACGGCGGCGGTGGTGACAGTGGCGGCGGTGGAAACTTCCCGTGGGCACTGCGCAATGACCTAGATCGGTAGGGAGTGTTGGTGGGGTTTGCGGCACGCAGTCGAACCTCGTGATGTGTGCCGCCGGCCCCCACCCTTTATATAGCGCTGGTCGTTGGAGCCGCACGTTGGAGATCAACCTAACAGGATAATCACTGATTTGTTTGTGAAGCAAGTGCGTGCTGGTAATAGGCCAAACACTTACTTAATTAACTAATGCATTATTTTGCCGTATGCAGGAAATTTAGAAGAACCTCCACGTTCTTTCAGGTGAGATGTGGATGTGGTGATGTGTGTATGTTGTGAGATGTGGATGTGGTATTGTGTTTGTCGTGTATGTGAGATGTGGTATTGTGTTTGTTGCCGGCCGGAGATGCCGGCCGGAGATGTGGATGTGTAGCTGTGATGTTGTTGGCCGGCCGGCGATGCCGGCCAACCTGATTTGTGAAATGCTTGCAGGTACCCCGAGAGACCCTTGAGATTGCCGGAACGTCGATTAACTTCCGTTCCGGCAAATTCGGGTACTCCATATGTCCCTTTTTTAGCAAAGGTCATGCCGAATTTTTCGTGAATTTTGGCATGACTTTGCTAAAAATAGGACATATGACTTGTGAAATGTCTGCAGGTACCCATGAGGCCCTTGAGTTTGCCGGAACGTCGATTAACTTCCGTTCCGATAAATTCGGGTACTCCATATGTCCCTTTTTTAGCAAAGGTCATGCCAAATTATTTCGTGAATTTTGGCATGACTTTGCTAAAAATAGGACATATAGTTGTGTAGCTTAGATTGTAGATAATTTTAGTTGTGTTCATTGTTGGTTTATATTGTGTAATTTCCACATTGCTAAAAATGAGTTTGAAAATTGTGTTGTTGATATTAATTCGATATGGTACTATGTTATTTGATCGTTGCTACGAATTTGTACTTTATTTAAATTTGCTTGCTACTTAAAAATTGTGTTTTTAGTTTATTGTTCTCGGCGACGATGTCACTGTTGGACCAGAGGGGCGATGTCCGCGACTGGACTCCGCCGGGCTGGCACTGGGAGGTGCTACCTTCCGGGACGCGTATCTTGGTGAGGAATCCGGGTGACGTCGTCGACCCGGATCTTCTTTGTTGGCGGTCGCGTGGGCCATGCTCGGTGCAGAGGGAGCCGGCCCCCGAGGAGGTGGTACGTTGCCGTATCAGGGAGGAGGACGAGCACGTCCGTCGCTACATGTATTTGTTGGATAGGCAGTACAACAATGCATGGTCGTTTCTTCAGAGGGTTCCTCCTCACGTGAGCTATGACCCTGTGAGGGTTCCTTATCTTTGGATGCGCAGCGCCCGCGGCTCAGCACCCGCGGCTCAGGACCCGGTCGAAGTTAGTTTCAGAGGTTCATGCATGGGAGAGGAGATGTATTAGTGATATTATTCGCGATGTATTAGGGTTAAATAAAAATGGACCAAATTATTCATGGGATCAAGATGTATTAGTTATACTTTTGCATATTTGATCAATGTCCCTACATGCATGAATATAATTTTGGCATGACTTTGCTAAAAATAATTTTAGTTCTGTTCATTGGTTTATATTGTGTAATTTCCACATTGTGTAGTTTGTAGTATATAGTTGTGTAGTTTTTTGATTCTAATGAATTTGTTTTTAATATGTTTTAGTTTCACGGAATGGCCGGGTTTAAGGGTGTGAGGGCGTGCTATAGGAAGAAGCTTGGTCGGTACGTGTATGGATGTCAGATCCATATCAACAAGAGGAAGCACTGGGCTGGGCAGTTTAATACAGCGGAGGAGGCGGCGCGCGCCTATGATTATTTCGCCGTACACGAGTACGTGATAAGAAGAAATATAAGGATCTGAACTACCCAGCGGATCGCCACCGTGTGAATGAGTACATACCGGATGGGATCAGACAGGTGGAAATGGCCAAGGAGAAGGAGCACAGGTTGGCTGAGGCGCAGATCGCACGTCGCAACGCACGCCCCCAGGACGACCCGTATGTGAGGCATCTCCTGCAGAACGAGCCAAATTTGATGTCCTACCAGCAGTTCGGCGCTAGTCCTTTTGACGGTGCTGGTCCTTCGTACGGCACCGGTCCTTCCCACGGCGCCGGTCCTACTGACGACGACATCACTTCTCTTGGGATCTGGGAGGAGGAGGAGCAGCAGGAGGAGGACTGGGAGAAGGACTGGGATTCCGACTCTGAGCAGCAGCGGCAGAAGCGGTAGCAGGAGCGGCAGCAGGCGTCGGAGGAGCGGCAGCAGCAGCGGCACCAGGAGTGGCAGGAGTCGGAGCAGCAGCTACTGTGGATGTTCAGGCCGCCGAACCCCGATGCTTATCACCACACCGACCCTAGGCACTGGGTCGAGGTGAATAGGCGGGACGGCGTTCCTCCGTTCCGCACTCTTTCGGGTCAGCCGTGGGGAAGCGAGGACACTGATGACCTCGCAGATCCGATGTTCTGGGCTCAGCTGAATAGTCCTAGGGACGACGACCCATAGAGCGACTTGTCCACTTCTTTCCGTACTATGTTTTATGTTGACTTGTCCACTTATCTATGTAGACTGATGTTTCCACTGTACTTGGTTAAGACTAATGTTTTATTTTCATGCATCACATGGTTGACTTGTCCACTTATGTTGACTTTCATGTGGTTGTTTGTGCTCCGACCATCGTGTCGTGGAGATGCCGGCCGGAGATGTGGTTTTTTTGTGAAATGCTTGCAGGTACCCGAGAGGGCCTTGAGATTGCCGGAACGTCGATTAACTTCCGTTCCGGCAAATTCGGGTACTCCATATGTCCCTTTTTTAGCAAAGGTCATGCCGAAATTTTTCGTGAATTTTGGCATGACTTTGCTAAAAATAGGACATATGGGGTATTGCGACTAATGCATGGGCCGGGGTATCTTAGTACTTAATTAAGTGATTTTTTCTTATATTTGGTGTACTAACTTCGACGTTTTTTTTCTTATAGGTGCGAACATGGCTGACAATAACGAGGCCGGGGGTTCTCGAACAGGAGGCGAGGAACTTATAGAGGAAAATAGTATGATTCAGACGGTCATCGCACAGGCAGTGACAAAGACGTTCACGTCGATCTTTCCTACCGTCTGTGAGGGTGTCAGGGTTTGGATTGAGGGAGGGAAAAAAGGGCCTCCCCCAGTGATCAGCTTCGGCTCCAACAAGTACTCAATCAATGTGGCTACAGAAGATGCACCCCCAGCATCCCCAGAGGTAAAGAAGAAGAAGCACAGGAAGAGAAGTAAGCCAGCTCCTAAGACGACTATCCGGGGGTATGAAGACATGGTATCACCCCGTGCGGATGGCGTGACCCGAGTTCATGAAGCTGGTCAACCGATCCTGTCTCGGGAGCTGCTCCGCCTCACAGACGGATGCATGCTCTCTTTGAAAAATGCTATCTTGACGCTAGAGGGCAACCTTCTTAAAGAAGAGGATCCAAATTACCCGGTGTTCACTGTCAAGGTGCCAAAGGACTTGGCCAAGTTCGTCCATGAAACCCCCGCGGATCTGTTTTTCATATCGTACGAGGACGTCTTCAGGCTGTTTCACTTTAGACGGTTGGACTATAACTTGGTCTGCCTATACGCGCTCAACCAGGCGATGAGGATCAGGAGAGATAATACCCCGTACATCAAGGTAGTGGATCCCTACTACATGCGTGACAGCCTGCTGGTGGAAGGATCAACGACACGGGCCAAGGCCACGAAGTTCCTCCAGAGAATCATGCTGAACAACCAGGATAAGAACAATTTTCTTATGCCTTTCTTTTCCGAGTAAGTACACATCCGGTCGCCGCCGTCGTATCTTATGCTTTCTTATAGATATCTTCCGTTGTTGATCCTTTCCAACATTCCGTTTCAATTGTGTTGAGCAGTGACGAGTATGCAGTACTCATCGTCGTAAGCCCGGGGTGGTCCGTTGCCACTTATTTCGACTCGGGGAGTCTTAAAGACTACACCAGAATAAAGGGTGTTCTCGATGAGTCTCTCGAGGGCTATGCCCAAAAGGGAGGCCACTTCCACAAAGAAAAGAATGGGGAACGTTTAACGAAGGACAACAAACACATTTTCTGGCATGGGACCGGGTTCCATTGCATCAAGCATGCGCCTGGCAGCCTGAAGGATCACATTAAAGGGCTTGTCCGGGATGTAGAGACAACGAGGTGGCCATCTAGTCTCCAAGAATGGAGCAAAAATGCGGGGGAAATCACCGATTATGAGCTTAGAGAAGAATTCCATCGCATCCAGAGGCAGTTATCGCAAATCATTTTGGAAGATGTCATGGAAGCAGGGGGGGTCCTTACAAACGCCAGAGGTAGGATGTATTGTAAAAGAAAGCCTTGCCTCACTCGATAGAAGTGCTTCTTTATTTTATTTATTATAGACGTATCCACTTAATTAGATGAATAAATCATACTCTATTTATATTATTAACCAAATATATATCCCAATCCATCTCCAGGGTTGTCTAAGTGGGAGATCGAAGAACGCCTAGACAGGCAAAATGACATGAGGACGTGGATGACGAAAGACTGCTATAAACCGTTCCCGGAGCCGATCAAGAAGAAGGCTCAATCCTACCAGTGGAGCTAGACGTGTTCTCCGTTAGCGACCCAGCAAGAGACCACAACAGCGACCCCAGCAGGAGCCGACGATGATAAGTGGGGCCTAGTGATCCCTTAATGTCTAAGGGATCACTAGGCCCCACTTATCATCGTCGGCTCCTGCGCCCCACGCTGAATCTGGCTTCTCAGCCTTATTTGTACTATGACTTATGTGACATGAGATGAACTTTTGTACAATTAATTTGGCACTTGTCACTATATTTATGTTTCTCGGGCTCTAAGTAATGTGATGACATAGTAATTTGTCTGTTTTCATATACCGTGTCAAATATATTATTATTTCTATTATATCTGTATAAATCCTATATATATACCTGTATTTCTGTAATATACCTGTATTTATGCAGCAGGCAGCGGCAATTCCAGAATACCTGTAAATTATTCTGTGGCGCATGTTATTTTTTTCTGTGGCGCATGCATTTCTGTGGCGCACGCCAGAGAGATGCGCCACTGAAATATTTCTGTGGCGCACCATGAGTAGTGCGCCACAGAAATCTGAGCTTTCTGTGGCGCACCCAGGGATGCGCCACAGAAATATATTTTAGTGGCGAGCTAACTGTGGCGCATCCTCCATGCGCCATAGAAAGCGTTTTTGGTGCGCCACAGATAGCATGTTTCCTAGTAGTGAATATAGAAGATCTAGAGCGTTGCGTCCAGAAGGAAGGCGAATCAAGCCGTCACTGGATGAGAAGGGTGGCAGAAATAATACACTCTTCAGATAATATACCACCAAGTTCAGCCGTCCTGATCATGGAGAAAAATTGTAAGTTCGAGCCACTGATCCATAAGTTAGGTCGCATGAAGGATAAGGTCAAGAGTCTCAGCGAGGTAATGGCTGCGGCTAACAAATACGCTGGCTCGGACAAGACCAGAGATGCGTCAGATGGAGAAGAGGAGAACGTCGCTGTTGAAGGAAAGAAAAATATCACAAGCCTCAACAGCAACAAACTAGCCACAACAACGCGAATCAAAACAAGCGCAAGAGTGAAGAAGGAAACTCTGGGCTTGTCGCCAACACACGTGGAGGTTTCAGGGGCCAACGAGGAAGAGGCCGAGGAAGCGGCTCTCCTCCAATTAACATGGAAGAAGTTTTCAATCGGCCGTGCGATCTCCACACGGGAGATGACGGGCGACCAGCAGACCATACCAAGGCGCAATGCAATTATTACAAGAAGTGGAAAGAAGAAAGCCAACACAATAGGGGAAACCACCATGAAGGGAACCCTGGTGCGACTCATGGTTCAGGCGCCGGGCCGCACAATGCGAGTAACCCCAGGCAGGTGGGGCAGCACCATACAATAGTTATCAACACCTCCAAGAGGGAGGAGAAATTAGGCCGCAGAAGCCAGCAAGTAAACACTGTGATACCAGCAACCCCCAATTGGCTAAAATGGTCAGAACATGCAGTAACTTGGAGTCGCGATGATCACCCGCCGCAAGTGCGAGAACCAGGGAAGTTGGCGCTAGTTGTGGCACCTTATGTAGCAGGATACAAGCTAACCAAAGTGCTTATGGACGGAGGAAGCACATAAATATCATGTACTACGATACGTTAAGCGCTTGGGGCTCATGGACTCCAGCCTGCAACACACGACGACCGTATTTCACGGCATCGTCCCAGGAAAGTCAGCACAGCCAGTGGGAAAGATAACCCTGGGAGTAACCTTTGGGACGGAAGAAAACTTCAGAAGCGAGTTCATATGCTTCGAAGTGGTAAAATTCAGAGCCCGTATCACGCCCTGTTCGGACGAACAACTTTTCTAAGTTTATGGCCAGGCCATGCTACGTTTACCTACAGCTGAAGATACCAGGACCAAGAGGGGTCATCACAGTGCACGGCGATAGAGAAAAAGCAATAGAGTGCGAGGAAGGAGATGCAGCCTTCGCAGAATCAGCTTGTGCCGCTGAAGAGCTAAAGAGTTATAAGTCGCAGGTGGATCCCAATGATATGAGCGTAGTACCACGCCATCTACCGAACCACCAATGAAATTCAAAGCGGCCCAAGACACCAAGCAGATAGACCTTGTTCCTGGCGACTCATCCAAGCAGGCGAGCATCGGAGCGCACATGGAAAAAGAACAGGAGCGGGCCCTCATCGCTTTCCTTCAGGAAAACAAGGACATCTTCGCATGGAAACCATCAGATATGCCAGGGGTGCCGAGGAATTGGCAGAACACAGCCTTAACGTGAACCCCTTGGCCAAGCCAGTAAAGCAACCACTGCGGCGTTTCCACGACGACAGGAGAAAAGCGATAGGGGAAGAAATAGCTCGCCTATTGGCCGCAGGATTCATCACAGAAGTATATCATCCGGAGTGGGTGGCAAACCCAGTCCTAGTTATGAAAAAGAACGGCACATGGCGAATGTGCATTGACTATACCAGTCTCAACAAAGCCTGTCCGAAGGACCCATTTGCCTTGCCAAGGATTGACCAAGTGATTGATTCAAGCCGGATGCGAGTTGTTATGCTTTTTAGACGCCTATTCAGGCTACCATCAAATCAAGATGAAGAAGGAGGACCAGGAAAAGACATCCTTCATCACCCTTTGGGGCCTTTTGCTATGTAAGCATGCCCTTTGGATTGAAGAACGCAGGTGCGACTTACCAGAGGTGCATTCAAAGTTGCTTGCATGAGCAGATAGGTCGCAACGTTCACGCCTATGTGGACGACATTGTCATTAAATCGCAAGTAAGCCAGGATCTCATCAGTGACTTGGAAGAAACTTTCACAAATCTCAGAAGATACAACATGAAGCTCAACCCGACGAAGTGCGTCTTTGGAGTACCAGCGGGGAAGCTATTGGGGTTCATAGTGTCAGAAAGAGGCATTGAAGCCAACCCTGACAAGATAAAGGCTGTAATGGACCTCCAAAAACCAGAAAAGATCAAGGATGTACAACGGCTCACCGGTTGCGTCGCGGCGTTAAGTCGCTTTATATCAAGACTGGGAGAAAAAGCCCTGCCTTTATACAGATTGCTGAAAAAGTCAGATACCTTCGTTTGGGACTCAGAAGCCGACGAAGCTTTAACAGCCCTGAAGAGTCAGTTGACAAATGCTCCAGTTCTGGCGGCTCCAAAGGATAAAGAGCCCATGCTGTTATACATAGCTGCAAACTCTCGTGCCGTAAGCGCCGTGATGGTTGTAGAGACAAGAGCCAGGAAAGGAGTACCCAGTCCAAAGGCCAGTATACTACGTAAGTGAAGTGCTCACGGCTTCAAAGCAGCGTTACCCTCAGTGGCAGAAGCTAGTGTTTGGAGTGTTCATGGCGAGTCGCAAGCTGAAGCACTACTTCCAGGAACACCCAATAACTGTGGTCAGCTCGGCACCGCTGGCAGACATCATCCGCAATCGAGAAGCAACAGGAAGAGTAGCCAAGTGGGCGATCGAGCTGGGTCCCACCATATAAGTTACGAGCCGCGCACATCAATTAAGTCGCAAGCTCTCGCAGATTTCATCAATGATTGGACAGAAATTCAAGTCGCTCCCAGCATGGCAGAAACAAAATACTGGACCATGCACTTCGATGGGTCGAGACAGCTACAAGGCTCGGGGGCTGGAGTTGTACTAACTTCCCCCAAGGGAGACAAGCTAAGATACGTGCTCCAAATACACTTCAATTGCACAAACAATGTGGCAGAATATGAGGCATTGCTTCACGGACTCCGTATAGCAAAGGAGATGAATGTCAGTCGCATACGTTGCTTTGGAGACTCAGATTTGGTAGCTCAACAAGTTTCTGGAACATGGGACAGTAAGGATGCAAACATGGCTGCATACAGAAGAGAGGTGGACAGAATTGCTGGACACTTCACTGGCTTCCAAGTTGAACATATTGATCGACGACAAAATGAAGCAGCAGATGCCTTGTCTCGGCTTGGATCCAATAGACAATCAGTCCCGCCCAATGTTTTCTTGGATGAGTTGCATAACCCATCAGTTAAGCCTCCAGCAGAGATTGACATCGCAGAGCCAGATGACGATTCAACTTTAGTCGCAGCCCTGCATGAACAGCCAGCATGGACAGAGCCATACATGGCATATTTAAGTCGCGGAGTGCTACCAGAGGATGAGGTAGAGGCGCGCAAAATAACACGGCGATCCAAGGCCTACACAATAATAAACAATGAGCTATACAAGCGCAGCGCGCGGGGACATTCCAAAGATGCGTATCACCAGAAGAAGGCGAAAAATCTTGCACGAAATTCACGCAGGCGATTGTGGCCATCATGCTTCGTCAAGATCTTTGGTGGCAAAGGCGTTCAGACATGGTTTCTTCTGGTTAACGGCGCTAGCAGACGCTGAGCAGATTGTCAGAGTGTGCGATGGATGCCAAAGATACGCCAGGCAAGATCATATGCCAGCTCAAGCACTTCGTACAATACCCATCACATGGCCTTTGCCGTATGGGGTTTTGACATGGTAGGGCCCTTCAGACGGTCTCCAACGGGAAAAACTCACCTCCTGGTCGTGGTGGACAAATTCACAAAGTGGATAGAAGCAGAACCCGTGGGAGATTGTGAAGCTGAAACAGCAGTCAAGTTCTTGAAGAAGGTCATATTCCGCTTCGGATATCCCCATAGTATCATTACAGACAACGGAGCAACACCTCTGAAGGAGCTACACAAATATTTTGTGCAAACAATGGGATAAGGCTGGACCTCACGTCAGTATCACATCCACAGAGCAATGGACAAGCTGAGCGAGCTAACCAGGAAATTCTCCATGGAATTAAGCCGCGCCTTATTAAAAGGTTGAAGCATCTCCAGGATGTTGGGTGGAGGAACTGCCAGCCGTGCTATGGAGCTTAAGAACAACCCCTAACAGATCCACATGATTTACACCATATTTTATGGTCTATGGAGCAGAAGCGGTTATGCCCAGCGATATCATACATGATTCACCAAGAGTTGCGGCCTATGTCGAAGCAGATAATGAAGCAGCTCAGCAGGATTCTGTGGACACATTAGAAGAGGTCAGAGATTTGGCAGCATCAAGGTCAGCAGTATATCAGCAAGACTTGAGTATATCAGCAAGACTTGCGACGCTAGGTCAGCAGTATATCAGTAGACTTGCGACGCTATCATGCCAGACGCATCAGAACCCGCACCTTTCAAGAAGGAGACCTAGTGCTGCGACTCAAGCAAGACCACAAGGGAATGCACAAGCTATCCTCTCCATGGGAAGGACCCTACATCATCAGCAAAAAACTAAACAATGGATCGTACTATTTGCTGGATGTGAGAGAAGAAAGCAGTGATCGCCATGATTTTGAGGATCGTTTAGAAGCGCCTCGCCCTTGGAAGTCGCGCAACTGCGACATTACTACACATAAAAAAGCTAATCAGAGCTAAGTTTCATCTTTTCCAGCTGCCTATAGCTGAGTATCATCCTAGCCACTAAGGGCTCCTGCTTCAAATTGGTCGCCACCTAGGCGCGACCTGCAACACCTGTATCAGAAATCGGCCGCACCTAGGCACGGCCGTACATTATGTATCAGAAATCGGCCGCCACCTAGGCGTGGCCGTATGTCTCAAACTGGGATCGCCGCCTACGTGCGACCCAACCCTATGTATAACACTCGGTTGCCACCAAGGCGCGACCTGATGTGTCATCATAAACAAAGCTGCTTATAGCTATATATCATTTGTTTCTTGGGGGCTTTGCACCCTGAAACACCAACCTACTGGCAACTATCAAACTTACCTTAAGTCGGATTGCAACTTGCATTATGCGTCCAAAGTACTGGGGTGTGGCGTCAATCGAGCTTGATTGCCTATCATGGCCGCTCTCGACCCTGAACACACATGTTCCTAGGAAATACTGAGTCGCGAGTGTCCACTTAATGGATTCAGAAAGGCCTAACTAGAGGTCAATGTACTGCTTATAGTACGGCAACACCAATTGCAATTGCTTATATCTTAACAATGTTTTTTATCTATGATATCAAGCTACAGGTGACGATCTTCAAAACCTTCTGAGAAGAATTGAGATGATTGTCAAATAACATCAGCTCAATCCTTGGGGGCTACAACATATTGTCATCAAAAATTTGAAGATTGGTCATCATCAAGTGTTGAAGCTATCAGGCAAAGCTTGACAAAGTAAGAAGCTCACGAAGTCAGATGCATTTTCAAGGCCGCCCCAAAAGTGCGAGTAAAAGCCAAACCAACGTGATCATGAGTCGCAGAGCAAGGAAGTGCAAGCCAGAAAGAAAAAAGTGCAGCCTAAACGTCCAAGGAACCTTTCAAAATCAAGAAAACATATCAAGATATTCCATGAAGTTCAGGCTACACTTGGGGGCTAATGTCAGGGAAATAATTAACCCGTGACTTAGTCAAAGCCAAAGCGGCGACTTCATCTTCATGATCACGCTATTATTGGGCCATGTAGAGATGGGCCGATCACGGATCGCAGCCTGCCAAAGGAGGGCTCCAGAAGGTCGGTGGTGAAACTTGCCTTGGAAGACAAGAAGATGATCGGCTTCGTGTAGAACTCTTGTAACCTGGCGAGCCTCTGTGTATATAAAGAGGACTCGCAGGACTTAGACAGTGTCAAGCTATCAAGCCCTAAACCCTAGTTCATACGGCGAGTACCCATATCGGATCGCCTCCATTGTAACACCACATATATCATATCAATACCAATCTAGGGTAGGCAGGAAGTAGGTCTTTACCTCACATTGAGGGGCCGAACCTGGGTAAATCTGTGTTCGTCCTTGTTCCTACTATCCCAAGCTCGGAGACGATTGACTCGCGCAAATCCCACACCTACGAAGTCATCCATGACATCTGACGTGACAAACCCACGACAGAGTCCGCCACGGACAACTCACCACATACTCGTCGCCAGGGACGGAGCTGCTTCATTGGCACTCGGGTCAGCTGACCCATTGAAAAACTACAAAATCTCCACTAATTACTACTAACTCATGATTATTTGTAGAGGTTGACCCCAGTATCATATAAAGGATATAGATATGACCCCATCGACATTCTTTCTAGCTTCGTCCCTGCTCGTCGCGTTTCCTTCCTTCTATATGCAGCAACCACTAGCTTCAGATTCACTCTATATATCGATCTCAAGAGAAGGAAGAGAAAAGATCGAAGAAGCATAATGAATATATTGAATTGCATGTACCAAACCAGCTCACTAAAAAACCAAACTTGTGAAGAAATAAGGCCAGTGCAATTCTCACTTCCTTCGGGCCTGTAATGCTCGGCTCCAAAGACACACTAACCAAGGAGGAGCTAACTAAATTTTGGATAAGCATGCATGAGCATGACACACTCTTCTTTTATGGATTGGTTTATTCCACATTAAGAACCAAACTTAGGAACAAACAAATGTGACTGTACTTAATATTTACCAATTTCAAACGCAAGGGGCGTTACAAACTATGAATTTTTAGATTGCCTATTCCAAACGCAAGAGGCCTTAACAAACTAATAAGAATTGTTGAGATGAGCTTAACAAACCGAATGGGAGGGAGTATATTTTAACGTTTCTGCATACTTAGGCTACTAGGTTGATAGATGTGGAATGGACGTAGGCAACCGCACATATATTAATAAATACTCGGTAGGCTAGGCCTTAAACTCGAAACCTCTTGGATCTGAACCATATGTAAATGCATGTAACGATCTCCTAAAAGTCGAGGCTATGAGAGAAGAATGCGAGATACTTCAACAATACTAGTGATGTGGATACCGGGCCTACTAGACATGAAATAAACTGATTTATAATTATGTATACAGAATTACCACATTTGCTATTAATTAGTTGACACGGTGTGTTATGGGAACTTTTTTTTGGAGCTTCCTCAATTCTTTCGCTTGGCTACTTCTTCCTCCTCCTTTTTGTGATGAGGTCGACAACAACTTCTTTGGTGGGTTTGGGAATTTGAGATGGACGTCACACAATTGGGCCTAGAGGGATGGATAAGGGGTGCAATATATATGTTAGGACAATGATGTGGCATGAAAAGTGACTGTTGTAGGAGAGGAGGGGTGAATATATAGTGTCAGTGGGTTGATAAGCTTATGGATAATTGGCAAGGCAGAAAAATTAAGAGGCGGGGGTGCATCCGACTGAGGTAGGAGAAGGGCAGAACACATGGCTATGACTTCAAAGGTTAGTTAACAAGCAACACATCAATATGTCCTTCGTTGGACATGAATATTATAAGGAGAAGTGATGGACAAGTTGCGATAAAGCCTTTAAAAGGAATTGGAACAGACACAACACACAAGAACATCATCACATACAACAAGGAAGACATTTGGAACATAAACTTGGACTTGTGATAAATAGGAAGGCGATACATGTGTAGACTTTTTGTTAGGCACCATTTTTCATTATAGATAGACATCACTCTCCAATTGACAGTTATATATATGCCACCTCCAACTATCAAGTAAAATAATCGAGTGTTGCTACCTAAGTGGAGCCTATAAGGACAAAGGACCTAGGATATCTTGTGCCCGTCGGTTATTTCGAGTATTTCTTGACGATCCATCAACTATTTGTATTCATTGTCAATAAATATTTGTTGTCTAGTAATGATAGATTTCTAGAAGCATTACAACATGTCACCCATGTGAACGCAACATATACCATAGTCACATGCAACATGTTCAAACATCCACATAAGCAACACAAAACGTTCTCGATTTTCACTACCCTCTAACCGTTAACAATGGAGGCACCACTCTTTGGGCCCTGCATGGTGAAGAACATCGGACCTGGTCCCCCAGACCGACCTTCTTCCCGAGCTCTACACCATGAAGACCATTCAGACTCATGCTCCAACTCCAACTCCAACTCCACCAATGGGCCATGCATGCATGGTGAAGAACTTTGTGAGACCAAGTGGCGGAAAAGGAGGTGCGATAGAGTAGGAGGAACGACGAGGAGAGAAGCTCCGGTGGTGGTGTGAAATCATGTGTGATGTGCAACATTGGCAAGTGCTAAGTAGAACATTGATATGGATACTTTGGATGATATGGATACTTGTGTGGTGTGAGTTGTGTAGAACTTACCCTGAGTCAAGTCGTGGACTTGTGCTCGTATGGTTATTTGTTGTGATCACTTTCAGGTGTTGCCGGAGCTGGAGGAACGTGGTCGATGACGGGATCGAGGGACAAAGCTTGGGAGAAGCTGAGGTCGAGGGATCAGAGTCATGCGGGACGTTCGTGCGAAGAAACAATGAAAGTGAAGGCTACGATGATCCGGGAGGACACCGGTTTATCGTACATGGCTAGTACCGGGATGTACGGTACTGAACATGACACTCGACATGTTGGTCGAGGTCCGAGATTCTGAAGACGTCACGAGGGGCGAGGCGTCGCGAGAAAATCTACGGATGAAAAATGGTGGCCGACTGTCACCAGACTAATGCTAAGTAGAGCTTTTGATTTGATTGTGCATGCAAGTAAAGTGCATGTGAGTGGGGCCCGGTGGTGCATGGCAGTGCAAGGAGTTTGCACGTTTCCCATGCTGGAAGTGCATTGGAGTTGGATCGTATCATGCATGCATGGCAGCGGACGATGAGTGTTCCATGTGCATGCATGTGTGTCAGCTTTTAATAAGAAAACGGAGCAGCAGGCGCGCGGGTCGCCAGAGGACAGATCCCGTCTGTGGTCATGCGAGACGCAGAGGCAAGGAGCAGGCCACGCGAGGCGTGTGGATGCGCTAAAAGACAGACGATGTCTGTGGTCGCGCGCAAGGCAGCGCTGGATGGCCTCGGAGTCTCGGACGGCGCGGCGGAAAATCTATTTTCCAAACCGACTTTAGACTCTGTTTTAGGGTTTGTCAGATCTAGAATTATTTCGTGAGTTCTTGGATGCTGGCACGCATATTCTGTAATTGATCGACATCGTTGCAATAAAGTGATTTTTGGCGGTGTCATCTCTGGTCTTCTCTAATCTTGGTGAAATCTTCGGGTTAGATCTCTCTAATATTTTGCTGCAGGTTTTTCACGAGATTAAGAGAAGTTTGTGGTGCGATTAATCTGTCTTTCTTGCTAATTCTCGAAATTAGATTTAGATTGATTTTCGCAGTTCTTCTGTCAGCTGATACTGTTCTGATCATATCTTTTGATTCGTAACTCCGATCGAGCTGATTCTTTTTGCGTTGGTTAAATAATTTTCATACCTTTAATTGGAGTACTCAAACGCATTTTTTGATTCAGTAGATCTTGAGATACGACTGGTTTATCATCACGAACAGATTAGGGTTTCAGGGTTTGAAATTTTGGAAAAGTTGAAATTTGCTTCCGCGCAATCATTCACCCCCCCCCCCCCCTCTGATTGCCTATCTCGATCCCTCAATTGGTATCAGAGAAAGGTCTTCTAATTTATCTTAACCGATAGATTAGAATTGCTAAACATGGATAGGTATTCTACGAAACCCTGTGTTTCGATGGTGTTGACTTTCAGTTCTGGAAGGCGAAGATGAAGGCATACATCATGGCGCAAAGCTACGCCATCTGGGAGAAAGTCGCCAAGCCCTACGAGATTCCCGCGGATGATGCGATCATGCCAACAAACTTGGTCCATGTGGAGAACAACTACAAGGCGAGGAACTTCATCATCCAAGGTTTACAACGGAGTGACTTCGACCGTGTCTCTCACCTTGCATCCGCCCATGAGGTATGGAACGCACTTTGTAGCTATCATGAAGGATCAAACTCAGTTAAGGAAGTGCGTCAGGACATGTACAAAAAGGAGTACATGAGGTTTGAGATGAAAACAGGTGAATCTTTGGATGAATTCTTTGCTCGTTTTAATAAGATTCTAAGCAACTTACGCCATTAGGTGTTACCTATAGTGATGCTGAGGCTTCTAGGCAGCTTTTGAGTGCTTTAGATATGTCTATCTGGGAGATGAAAGTTACATCTATTAGAGAGTCTACTGTCATGAGCACACTTACACTTGATATCTTATATTCAAAATTGAAAACTCATGAATTAGACATTCTTGCTAGGAGAACTGGTTCCAAATCAATTTCTCTTGTTACTAATCCTAGCAACTCTAATGATGGTACTTCTTCATATTGTTATGCACTGTCTTCTTTGTCTCAACTAACCGATGAACAGCTAGAGCAATGCCCAGAAGAAGAATTGGCACTCCTCACCTCTCGTTTTTCACGTGCCCTGCAAAATGTTCGCTCAAGGAAGAGAGGTGGGAACTTCACTCCAAGGTGCTTTGAATGTGGTGACCCTAATCACTTTCGCCAAAATTGCCCCAAGTTTTTATCCAAGATGGCGAAGGAAGGGAATGAGGATCATTCTGCCAAGGAGGACAAAAAGAATAAACGCACTTTCAACATCAAGAATAAGAAGAGGGGTGACTTTGCTCGAGCGGTGGTTCACAGTATTTTCTCAGTCATCAATGAATATGGTGAACCATGCTTGAGTGATGTTGATATCGAATCCGATGAAGATGATGCACCTAAAGGCAAGCGCGACATTAGTGGAATGTGTTTAATGGCTAGCAACAAGAGCGCTACCTCTCGTGAAGAAAATGATAACGGCAACGACAATGAGGTAGAACTTTCTTATGATGAATTACTTGAAAGTGCTAGTAAATTGAGTTCTTTGCTAGATCATGCCACTAAGAGAATTAAGAAATATGACTTGAAAGTTGCATCTTTGAATTCTGAAATTAGTAGACTTAAGTCTTTGATTCCTGATGATGATTCC
This sequence comes from Poa pratensis, assembly GCA_947311845.1. Taxonomy (NCBI): domain Eukaryota; kingdom Viridiplantae; phylum Streptophyta; class Magnoliopsida; order Poales; family Poaceae; genus Poa; species Poa pratensis. Next base: position 26,874,376 of record CAMZMU010000043.1, read on the forward strand.
TGCAAGACTTGTGACTCTATCTATTCTGAGCTTTCTACTTTGCGTTCTATTCATGATGATACTCTTGATAAGCTTAGAATTGCACTAGAAAAGAATGAGAAACCTGCTGTGCATAAACGTAAACAAATTAATGATGCTAGCATTGATACTTCTGATTTGATAGATTCAACTTCTTGTGATAATTGTCATATTCTTGAATTGAAGTTGAAAGATGCAAAGGCTAGGGTTTCTCATGTTGAAAATTCTTTACATATCCATGAGGTTTTGTCGTGTGCTAATTGCAAAAGTGGGAAACAAGTCATGGATGCTGCTTGTGATAATTGTCTTGCTTTGTCTCATCAAGTTAATTATCTACAAGCTTCTTTGCAAAAGTTTTCTAGTGGGCATAAAAATCTGAATATGATCTTAGATAAGTCTAAAGTGAGTACAAATAAGACAGGACTTGGTTTCAATGCTCATGCTCATTTTAAAGCTAATCCACGCACTATTGTTAAATCACTTGGTAATGGAATTTTTGAAACATCTAACAAGCCAATCAATGTGATTTTTAAATCTGCCGGCATCATGTCTAATACTCCTCTACCTAGTGCAAATGTAGCTCATACATCACATGCTAAACCTGAAAGTAGGTACAATTGCACTTTTTGTGGTAAATCTGGACTTGTTGTAGGTTCCTGTTTTAGACTAGCTAAACTTATTAAGAAAGAAACAAAACAAGCTAGATCTAATTCCTTCAAGGCACATTATGCTCATCATAATTCTGTAGCTCCTAAATATGTGCCTCGGGTGTATGTTTCACCTTCTACTACTACTTGCACGAGACATGTAAAATCTGTCCCAATGTATAAAGAAACTCGTGCTTTGCCTACTCGCCGTATGTCTCAGTACTGGATACCTAAAAGTTTTTTATCTAACCCCAGTACTGAGACCTCGGCATGTGTTTGTTGTTTGTAGGCACTTCGCGCGAGGAAGGAGCACATATGGTTAGTGGACTCCGGTTGTTCTCGTCACATGACCGGTGATAAAAGTTGGTTCTCCTCCCTCACACGTGCATCTCGGGCTGAAAGTGTAACTTATGGAGATGCTTCTACCTCTAGTGTTGTGGCAAAAGGTACAGTAAAGGTAACCGACAATTTTATGTTCAAAGATGTTGCTTTGGTTGAAAATCTGAAATACAATTTGTTGTCTGTTTCACAAATGATTGATGAGGATCTTGAAGTTTCATTTAAGAAAAATGCTTGCAAAGTTTTAGATGCTTCAGGTGATCTTCTCTTGAGATATCACGTTTGGGAGAGTTTTTAAGGCTGATTTCCATGCCTCTTCAAATGTTAAGTTTAGGTGTCTAGTTGCCAATACATCTATGGATTTATTCTTTTGGCATCGTAGACTTGGCATATTGGTTTTGATCATCTCACTCGTATAAGTGGTATGAATCTTATAAATGGTTTGCCTAAACTTAAGAAAGAAAAAGATATTGTGTGCTCTCCTTGTAGACATGGTAAGATGGTTGCAGGTTCACATGCACACATTACCAGTGTCATGACTAACGCTCCAGGACAGCTTCTACACCTTGATACAGTTGGTCCATCAAGGGTACAATCTTTTGGTGGTAAGTGGTATGTTTTGGTGATTGTTGATGATTATTCGAGATATTCTTGGGTTTATTTTATGGCATCTAAGGATGAGGCTTTTAGTCATTTTAAGAGTCTTGTGCATAGATTAAATGTTGAGCACCCAGGATCTTTGAAAACAATAAGAAGTGATAATGGAACCGAATTTAAAATTCATATTTTAATCACTTTTGTGATGAACTTGTCATTGAGCATCAATTTTCTTCACCTTATGTACCACAACAAAATGGTGTAGTTGAGCGTAAGAATAGAACTCTAGTTGAGATGGCCCGTACTATGCTTGATGAATTTTCTACTCCTAGAAAGTTTTGGGCTGAAGCTATATCTACTGCTTGTTATGTTTCAAATCGTGTGTTCTTGAGATCTGATGACGTGAAACACACGTTCGTTGGGAGACCCCAAGAGGAAGGTATGATGTAGTCAGCAGCAAGTTTTCCCTCAGAAAGAAACCAAGGTTATCGAACCAGTAGGAGCAGCAACTCTTCAGAAGGTTGTCAACGGCGCCAGAAAAATAGCTGTGTAGGGAGTCTGGACTGTTGACGTGGAATCTGCACACAACACAATCAAACTACTTTGCCCCAACGAAACAGTGAGGTTGTCAATCTCACTGGCTTGCTGAAAACAAAGGATTAAACGTATGGTGTGGAAAATGAGTATTAAATTGCAGAGAATGAAAAAGGAACAGTTTGCAGTTTGTGGTTGTTTAATCAGTGTAAAAGAATGGACCGGGGTCCACAGTTCACTAGTGGTGTCTCTCCATAAAAGATAACTAACATGTTGGGTGAACAAATTACAGCTGGGCAATTGACGAATAGTGAGCGCATGACAATGCATATACATGACATGTTGACTACTATGATATTTAATTGGGCATTACGACATAATACATAGACCGTTATCCAACAGCATCTATGACTAATAATCCACCGCCGGGTTGTCATCCGAGTCCCCCGTTGGTATTAAGTTGCAAGCAACGGATAATTGCATTAAGTAAAGTGCGTAATGTAAACAAACACATATGCCCGTGGACATAGCATCGTTAGGTTATCCCTAGTGGCAACAGCACATCCACAACCTTAGAACTTTCTGTCACTGTCCCAGGTTAAACGGAGACATGAACCCACTATCTAGCATAAATACTCTCTCTTGGAGTTACAAGCATCTACTTGGCCAAAGCATCTACGAGTAACGGAAAGCATGCAAGATCTTAAATAACATATAAGATAGATTGATAATCAACTTGACATAATATTCAATATTCATCGGATCCCAGCAAACACAACATGTAGCATTACAATAATATGATCTTGATCATGTAGGGCAGCTCACAAGATCTAAACATGATGGCACAAAGTGGAGAGACAACCATCTAGCTACTGCTATGGACCCGTAGTCCAAGGATGAACTACTCACGCATCACTCCGGAGGCAGGCATGGCGATGTAGAAGCCTCCGGTGACGATTCCCCTCTCCGGCAGGGTGCCGGGAAGAGGTTCTGAACCCTCCCGAGCTAGGGTTGACGACGGCGGCGTCTCTGGAACTTTTCGTGGATATTTGCTCAGGTACTTAGGGTTTTCGCGTCGGGGGGAATAAGTAGGCGAAAGGGCGGCGGCTGGGACCCCCGAGGGGCCCACACCACCCTAGGGCGCGGCAGAGGGGGGCCCGCGCCCTAGGTGCGTGTGGGGCCCTGGTGGCCCTCCTCTGTGCTCCTTCGCTCCGTCAGGTGTTCTGGAAAAATAGGGACCCCCGTGTAGTTTCGTCCAATTCCGAGAATATTTCCAGACTAGCTTTTCTGGAATACAAAAACAGCAGAAAACAGGAACTGGCACTTCGGCATCTTGTTAATAGGTTAGTCCCAAAAAATGTATAAAAGTGATATAAAGTAGATGCAAAACATGTAGCAATTGGTATAAAACAAGCATGGAACATCAAAAATTATAGATACGTTTGAGACGTATCAGCATCCCCAAGCTTAGTTCCTACTCGTCCTCGAGTAGGTAAACGATAAAAACAAAATAATTTTTGAGGTGACATGCTACTATCATAATCTTGATCATATAATATTGCAAGGCACATGTAAATGAATGAAGTGATCCAAGTCAATGGTCTATAATTTGCTACCAAATAGATAATGAGTAAACAATGAATCACACAAGCTAAACGTTTTCATGAATAGTACTTTCGAGACAAGCATCAAACAGTTTTGCATAAGTGTTAACTCATAAAGCAATAGTTTCTAATAAAAGGTATTTAATCAACACAAAGGAAGAATTTAGTTTCAGCATTTGCTTCAACTTTCAACATATTTATCTCATGGATATTGTCAACACAAAGTAGTATAACAAGTCCAATACATTGCATATAACGCATGTTGTAACAAAGTTGACACTAGTGTTTGCTTGTGGAAGACAGAAAGAATAGGAAAACTGACTCAACATAAAAGTAAAAGAAAGGCCCTTCGCAGAGGGAAGCAGGGATTAAATCATGTGCTAGAGCTTTTAGGTTTTTGAAAGCATATAGAGATTGCATAAAATATTTGATACTCCTCCCAACCTTGCTAACACAAGCCATGGCTAACCGAATCCTCGGGTGCCTTCCATCAATCACATACCATGGAGGAGTATCTATTTTTGAGAGGTGTTTGTTAATTGTCAACGAATGGTAGCGGGTGAGAACAGTATTCTACCTGTCGAACGGACTTTTAAGAGCGGCTCCCATGAAGGACGTTATTTCTACCAGCAAGGCAGATCATCCCTCTTTCTCTTTGGTTTACACACATTCAGGTATTTCACTGTTTGTCATTGCTTACTGATGAATCAGGGCAAAAGTGTGAAGAGAATTAATTGGTTAAAGTTGTAATTAATTGGGACTGGGCACCCCGTTGCCAGCTCTTTTTGCAAGTTATTGGATAAGCGGATGTATATGCCACTAGTCCAGGTGTAAAAGTCCACTCGACAAATAGAATAAAGAATAACCACACTAATTCCTCATGAGCTAGTAAACATTGACACAAAAAGGGAATAATAACATTTTGAATAATTTAAAGGTAGCACATGAAAAATTTACTTGGAGTGGCAAGGAAATACCACATATAGGTAGTTATGGTGGACACAAATGGCATGGATTTTGGCTCAAGGATTTGGATGCACGAGAAGCATTCCCTCTCAGTACAGAGTTTAGGCTAGCAAGGTTATGTAAGCAAACAAGAATATCAACCCGTACACCAAGTTTTATATGACAAACATATTGCAAACGTTATAAGACTTCATACCGTCTTCCTTGTTAACCAAACCCTGTTATTAGAAAATATCTAGACCTTAGAGATACCACCGATGCAAACCAAATTTTCAACAAGCTTTACGGTAGTTCTTCACTAATAGGCTTAACTCATGTGATGCACAATTTAATCATGATCTACTTGTTAACTCAAAACAATTGACAAGCATCAAGTTATCCATTTTAGTGATCTACAAGATTAAGCAAGTTTTTCCTTATACCAATTACCACATGCAACATTTTCTGAACCAACCAAACACCAATCAATTTATTTCATCAACTCTCCAAACAAATATAAGTGAAGCAAGAGAGTACTTTCTACAAAAGAAAGCTAATAGCTCTGACAAGAGATACATGAAAACAAGAGCTAAAAGCTGAACAGCGCTAGATATGAATACTCAACAAATATAAGTGAAGAATAGGAGTATTCTCATGAAAAAGCGGAGCGTGTCTCTCTCCCAATCAAGAATGCTAGGGTCCAGTCAAGCTTTATTGAAAATAAAAGTGCAATACTGAAAATAAAAGCACACAGACGCTCCAAGAAAAGCACATATGATGTGAAAGAATTAAAATATAGTTTCACTAGAGATGACCTGATAATTTTGACGATGAAGAAGGGGATGCCTTGGGCATCCCCAAGCTTAGACGCTTGAGTCTTCTTGAAATATGCTGGGGAGATCCATGGGAGCCTCCCCAAGCTTAAGCTCTTCACTCTTCTTGATCCTATTATATCATCCTTCTCTCTTGACCCTTGAAAACTTCCGTCACACCAAACTCAAAGTAGATCTCATTAGAGGGTTAGTGCATAATCAAAAATTCACATGTTCTATAAAGACGCAATATGATTTGTTACTTTAAACATTAGCTACAGCCACTGATGTTATGTGAAGCTCTTCCACCCAAAAAAGAATTTCACTCAACACTAGTAAAAGAGAGAATGCAAAATAAAAAGGCATAATCTGTCTAAAACAGAACAGTCCGCAAAGACGAATTTTTTCGAGGCACTTACGACGCTCAGATCGAGAAACTCTGAACTAATGAAAGTTTCAGACATTCATAAAGATTACGCACAAAAATTTCAGATTTAATTAACAATCTGGTGATTTTAGGAATTTCGTACAGTGAACAGCAAAAATCTGTTTCTGCGCAGCAATCAAAATTAAGCATCTTAACATTAGAGGCTACTCTTGGCACAACAATGCGAGAAAATAAAGATACAAAGGAGTTGCTACAGAAGTAAACAACTCCTTGACTCAATAAAAGAAAAATTGCAGAAGTAAAAATAATGGGTTGCCTCCCATAAGCGCTTTTCTTTAACGCTTTTAGTTAGACACTTTGGGCACATATATGAATTTCTTCCCCTTGTCTAATAGATGCTCTTGCTTTTAGTTTTAAGCGAGGAAAAAGTAGTACTTAAAGCATCAATAACTCCCTCTAATTCTCCAATCCTAGAGTTGTGATTTTCATGGATAACACCAGTTTCTATAACAACAATTCTTTTATTAATTTCTTCTAGAGATTTATCAAGTTTATCAGTATTATCAAGTAGTTTTTCCAACTTAACTTCAACACCTTGAAGATTTTTCTCTATGAACTCTAGCTTTTTCATGACATCCTCAAGAGAAATTTCAATTTTAGTTTCATTAACAGGTGGTATCCCAACTAGACTCTCAATGATGTAACTAGCTTCTAAAGCAGGTGTACCTAGGAAATTTCCTCCTGTTAAAGTGTCCAAAACATATCTATACCAATAGTTATGCCAACATAAAAATTTCTAAGCAGGATCATAGTGGAATATTTTTTAGTACACCTACGATGAGCATCGCTGATTCTATACCAAGCATCTTTCAAACTTTCTCCACTTTGTTGCTTAAAAGATCGAAGCTCAACTTCAGGAACCGAAACATGATGAGCCGAACCAGACATGATAACTAACAGAAAACAAAACTGAAAATAAACTAAATGCAAGTAACTAATTTTTTTGTGTTTTTGATAATTGAAAGCAAACAAGATAAAATAAAATAAACTAAGCAAAACAAAACAAAAACAAAGTAAAGAGATTGGAAGCGTGAAACTCCCCTTGCAGAAGACTGCTGTCTCCCCGGCAACGGCGCCAGAAAAAGAGCTTAATGACGTGAAACACACGTTCGTTGGAGACCCCAAGAGGAAGGTATGATGTAGTCAGCAGCAAGTTTTCCCTCAGAAAGAAACCAAGGTTATCGAACCAGTAGGAGCAGCAACTCTTCAGAAGGTTGTCAACGGCGCCAGAAAAAGAGCTGTTGCAGGGAGTCTGGACTGTTGACGTGGAATCTGCCACACACAATCAAACTACTTTGCCCCAACGAAACAGTGAGGTTGTCAATCTCACTGGCTTGCTGAAAACAAAGGATTAAACGTATGGTGTGGAAAATGAGTATTAAATTGCAGAGAATGAAAAAGGAACAGTTTGCAGTTTGTGGTTGTTTAATCAGTGTAAAGGAATGGACCGGGTCCACAGTTCACTAGTGGTGTCTCTCCATAAAAGATAACTAACATGTTGGGTGAACAAATTACAGCTGGGCAATTGACGAATAGTGAGCGCATGACAATGCATATACATGACATGTTGACTACTATGATATTTAATTGGCATTACGACATAATACATAGACCGTTATCCAACAGCATCTATGACTAATAATCCACCGCCGGGTTGTCATCCGAGTCCCCCGTTGGTATTAAGTTGCAAGCAACGGATAATTGGATTAAGTAAAGTGCGTAATGTAAACAAACACATATGCCCGTGGACATAGCATCGTTAGGTTATCCCTAGTGGCAACAGCACATCCACAACCTTAGAACTTTCTGTCACTGTCCCAGATTAAACGGAGGCATGAACCCACTATCTAGCATAAATACTCTCTCTTGGAGTTACAAGCATCTACTTGGCCAAAGCATCTACGAGTAACGGAAAGCATGCAAGATCTTAAATAACATATGAGCTAGATTGATAATCAACTTGACATAATATTCAATATTCATCGGATCCCAGCAAACACAACATGTAGCATTACAATAATATGATCTTGATCATGTAGGGCAGCTCACAAGATCTAAACATGATGGCACAAAGTGGAGAGACAACCATCTAGCTACTGCTATGGACCCGTAGTCCAAGGATGAACTACTCACGCATCACTCCGGAGGCAGGCATGGCGATGTAGAAGCCTCCGGTGACGATTCCCCTCTCCGGCAGGGTGCCGGGAAGAGGTTCTGAACCCTCCGAGCTAGGGTTGTTGGCGGCGGCGTCTCTGGATCTTTTCGTGGATTTTTGCTCAGGTACTTAGGGTTTTCGCGTCGGGGGGAATAAGTAGGCGAAAGGGCGGCGGCTGGAGACCCCCGAGGGGCCCACACCACCCTAGGGCGCGGCAGAGGGGGGCCCGCGCCCTAGGTGCGTGTGGGCCCTGGTGGCCCTCCTCTGTTGCTTCTTCGCTCCGTCAGGTGAGTTCTGGAAAAATAGGGACCCCCGTGTTTTGTCCAATTCCGAGAATATTTCCAGACTAGCTTTTCTGGAATACAAAAAACAGCAGAAAACAGGAACTGGCACTTCGGCATCTTGTTAATAGGTTAGTCCCAAAAAATGTATAAAAGTGATATAAAGTAGATGCAAAACATGTAGCAATTGGTATAAAACAAGCATGGAACATCAAAAATTATAGATACGTTTGAGACGTATCAAGATCTAAAATTGGCAAAACACCATATGAACTACGATTTGGGCGTAAACCTGTTGTATCTCACCTAAGAGTTTTTGGTTGTAAATGCTTTGTGCTTAAATCTGGCAATCTAGATAAGTTTGAGTCTAGATCATATGATGGCATTTTCCTTGGATATCCTGCTCATTCACGTGGTTATCGTGTTTATGTTTATGAGACTAACCGACTAATGGAAACCAGTGAAGTGACTTTTGATGAGGCTAGTTCTGGCTCTAGTCCTCTTATTTCTGATGCAGGAACATATGTTCAGGGGGAGGAAATCTTTGTAGATGATGAAGATGAGGATGGCGCGCCCCCTGCTGTTCCTACGCCATCTACGGTTGTTCCTACACCTACAACTACTGCTGCTACAGACGGACATCCTCAAGAGACTACTTCAACTACAAATGTTGGGATGAGCAAGCTGCTGAGTCAAATATTTCAGCACCCCGACACATTCAGAAAAGGCACCCTCCTGAGCAGATTATTGGAAGCATGACTGAGAGAGTCACACGGTCAAGTTTTAATCGATTCTGACTCTCACACTCATTCTGCATTTGTTGCTTCTTTCGAGCCCAAAGATATATCTCATGCATTAACTGATGAATCGTGGATCAATGCCATGCATGAGGAATTAGAAAATTTGAACGTAACAAAGTTTGGACCCTTGTTTCACCTCCTTCTGGTCATACACTTATTGGAACTCGTTGGGTTTTCAAAAACAAACAAAGTGAGGATGGTGTTATTGTTCGTAACAAGGCTAGGTTGGTTGCTCAAGGTTTTACTCAAGTTGAAGGTCTTGATTTTGATGAAACTTTTGCTCCTGTTGCTAGATTAGAAGCTATAAGAATTTTATTGCATTTGCTGCATCTAAAGGTTTCAAGCTTTATCAAATGGATGTTAAAAGTGCTTTTCTTAATGGCTTTATTGATGAGGAGGTTTACGTTAAGCAACCACCTGGTTTCGAGAATCCAAAATTTCCCAACCATGTTTATAAACTTTCAAAAGCTTTGTATGGTTTAAAACAAGCCCCCCGTGCATGGTATGATAGGTTGAAAACCTTTTTACTTGGAAAGGGTTTACTATGGGAAAGGTTGATAAAACACTCTTTGTACTCAAAATGGCAATGATCAACTTTTCGTACAAGTTTATGTTGATGATATTATCTTTGGGTGTGCCTCTCATGCTTTGGTGTCAGAATTTTCAGAAACTATGAGCAGGGAATTTGAAATGAGCATGATGGGTGAACTTACTTACTTTTTGGGACTACAAATCAAACAAACAAAGGATGGCACCTTTGTACATCAAAGTAAGTATACGAAGGATCTTCTACGACGTTTTGGGATGGAAAAGTGCAACCCATTATGACACCAATGGGATCTACGTCGTCACTGATCTTGATGAAGATGGTGAACCTGTTGATCAAAGGATGTATAGAAGTATGATTGGTTCACTTCTTTATCTCGCCGCTTCTAGACCGATATACAATTTTCTGTATGCTTGTGTGCACGATTTCAAGCTTCCCCACGCGCATCACATCTACAAGCTGTCAAGCGGATTTTCAGGTATCTACATGGCACCCAATCTTTTGGCATTTGGCTTTCTACTTCCTCTAATATTTCATTGCGTGCATTTTCTGATGCTGATCTTGGAGGTTGTAGAATTGATAGGAAGAGTACATCTGGTACATGCTTATATTTGGGTGATTCATTAGTACTTTGGTCATCTAAGAAACAAAGTTCGTTGCACAATCTACTGCTGAAAGTGAATATGTAGCTGCTGCTTGTTGTTGCTCACAGATTTTATGGATAATATCTACAATGAAAGATTATGGGGTTACTTTAGAAAGTGTACCACTTTATTGTGATAACACTAGTGCTATATGTATTGCTAAAAATCCCGTGCAACATTCTAGAACTAAGCACATAGACATAAGATATCATTTTCTTAGAGATCATGTTGAAAAAGGAAATGTTGTGTTACTTTTATGATACTGAACATCAATTGGCAGACATTTTTACTAAACCATTGGATTTTTCTCGGTTTGCTTTTCTTCGAGGTGAACTTGGAGTCATCTAACCATATGGGCTGGTTTGAGGGGGAGTTTTTGAGTCATTTTGTAACATATGTAATTTTTTTTTTCACTTGGTGTCTCTAGTTTTAATTGGTATTTTTCGTGTTGCTTCTTTTAAGTCTTTATATTTGATAATTGAAAACACAAAAAATCTGGAAAAATAATGAGCATTGTAATTTATCTTGGAATGACATTTTGCAATCATGTTTATGCTTTAAGGAAATTGTCATTTTATATGTATGTTGTGTAAGATAGTTTATCACATGACTTTCTAATACGAATGATAACTTGAACTAAATCTTGTCATGGTTAAACTTTATTAGCTGTGTTGGTCTGGTTACTCAATTACTATCAATGATGAATTTGTTATGTTATCAGATTTAAAATGTGCAAATGACACGTGGTGTAGCAAGTTTTACAAATAAATATGCCAATGTCACACTGCTCTTCACGAGACTGCTTACCATTGCACTTTGGTATGAACTTGGAAGTTGTTGTTGTTCTTGATACCATTGCACTTTGGTATAAACTTGGAAGTTGTTGTTGTTCTTGAACCTTGTAAACTTCTGATTGCCTACCATTGTCTTAAGCTTCTGATTGTCATTGCACTTTGAACATAGGCTTTGGCATGGTAGGTTGAATTGACATGGCATACACCTTCTTTGGAAATAA